>JAQQZU010026208.1:0-21126 GCA_030068025.1 Parauchenoglanis punctatus | reverse complement strand
TGTCTACGCTGTGGAGCACTATGTCTACGCTGTGGAGCACTATGTCTACGCTGATGTACAGTTTCTATAATTGGCCAGATTCAAAAGGAAAAATACAATTTTGAGGGAGAAAAAAAAAGGTACAAGAATCATGTTTTTAGTAATCGATGATTAAGAATCTTTGAAGAAAGCATTGCATTTCCTCCATTCCTAAGCATTGTGTTGACTTCTACTTCCTATATGACTAGTGATTCCTATTTTCCATACTATTTCCTTAAAAGCTCTAAGCTCTAAGATCATGAGTTCTGCCAGGCCTCAATGAAGTTGGAAGACAGACCGGATCAATGCCCAAACTGTTTGGGACCTGACCATCTATGACAGACACTTACAGAACCTTGTATAATGCCAGTCTAACCTACAAGACCTGGCTATTGAATTACTGCTCTCTATTCATCACCTTCCTCTGGTGCTGCACAGCCGAGGTGAGGAGTGGAGCAAATAGTAGCTACGACAGCAGAGCCTGCTAGGAAGAGAGCGATAAGCACCTTAGCCAGGTTTCATCAGCAGGAACGAAATCGGGCAGAAGACTCCACTGAGCGGTCTCGTGAAAGACGAGAGACTGCCTTTAATGTGTTGGAATGAAGATCTGAGAAACTGACAGTGGCCACGGGGCGAATGCGAGATCTGATTTCTAACAACAGCTCCGAAATATACCCATCTAAACAATCTACTTGTGAACAGCAGAGACAATTCCTCTGCTTCCACATAAGCGGAGTGACCTACCAGTTCAGGGTCCTTCCCTCTGGTTTAGCTTTGGCACCCAGGGTTTTCATGAAATGTGAGATTTGCCCTTGAGCCCCTGCAATGCCAGGGTCTACGAGTATGCCCGTATATGGACAACTGGCTGCTGTGTGGATAATCCCAACAACAAGTACCAAGCCAGGCAGAGCTCCTGATCTTTGTGTGGAAGCTCTGGACTGAAAGTCATATACAAGAAGAGCCGTTTGACCCACACAAACTGTACAGTTCAGAGCCGTGAAGCTTGAAAAGCAAGGCTTTTTGAAGGAAGACAGACTTCTCGTGATCAGGAAATTACGAGAGGACACACACGAGCGGCGTGAACATCTAGATTGTCTTCATCTGGCAGGGACGTTGATGGCAGCAACCCTTGTGGCAAAACTGCACCACAGACTAATTCTGTGCTGGTTGAATGCTTGGCAACTGTGAACCAGTCGCAGTACTGGTGACAAGTGAAAGCATTCAGGCCCTGAGGTATTGGTTCCTTTATGGTATGCCCTTAGGTGCTCTCCTGGCAAAGAGGAAAATAGTAATAGATGCCTCCCAGCAAGGCTGGGGAAGGGCGTATGGAAAAACATGAAGGTGAAAGGTAGAGGGAAAATGAGAACATCCTGGAAACATGTACTAAAAAGCACAACAGTGGCATTGTACATCAACCTCCAAAAATCACGAAACACTGAGGTGCGCATAAAAGCAAGTGTTGAGATATAGGAGAAAGCTCTGAGCGTCAGCATAGGTGGGCAGCACGCCTTGCTTCCCGTATGAAAGCTGCATACCTACCAGGCTGACACAATCAACCAGCAAGGCAGGGCCCATTGTGGCTAACAGACAGGGCAGAGATATAGGCGTTGTGCCAGAATACATTAGCACACGATTAACACTATAAACAATGTTTTAGAGTGGATTAGAAGAGACTCCTGCTGGGTCTACTCGAAGTACATGTGGCTGTGCGCAGAAGACGCTGCAGAATGTCTCGGACTCTCACACACAGAGTTGGGATTTGCTATTAAGCAGCTTGTGCAACCAGTGGAAAGTGCAGGCAAACTGGTTTTCACTTACATGCATTATGTTGATTGCCATGCTGTATCTGCACTGGAAACCAAACCTTCCAAATTTCTATCAAAGATGCTGATGCCAGAGCTCATCAATAAGCGCCTCAAACTAGGTATGAGAGAATACATCCGTCTGGAATATGGCGATACAAACTACTGGCAAGAAGAATTTCCGGCTCATATGGTGTATCGAGATATTTTAGTTTAATATTCATCGGGTCCTACCTCTTTTTACACGCTAGACAGCAGCACCTGAGGTAGTAGCATACAGTGCCGTTTTCAAGCTGGAAGTCTCAACGCACGCTTATTTAACAGTCCAAAAACCGCTGAACATTTTCACACCATCTTGAATTGACAACAGATTCGCATCGTGGCCGTCCGAAAGCTAGTTACTGTAAACTGCCATGCGTACGTGCAAGCTGGTTTCTATCAGGTAAACCATGCTTGTGCTTGATGTGATCACACGACTCAGAAGCATGCTGTGTGTTGTGCTGGCAGCGGCGTCACCAGAAACAAATTGAGAAGGGATGAGGAAATGTACGGAATAAATCTGTATACCCGATGTGTTCTGCTGAATCGGTAAGTGTGATGTACGTTTCAGATTGATGTTCAGCCAGCATTAGGAGGGGTGATGACACCAATTCGTTACAGAGCCTAATCATTTAAGGCACACACCACGCCAAACAATCAACGTTGTCATAAAATACATTTATGACATTGAAAAAGATCAAAATAACAAACAATTGAGGAAAATGACACCTTATATTATAAATCCTGAACTGCAATTCTTACAATAACATGGATTGATACTGCAGTGGTTCGAGTTCGTGTCAGTATCGTCTCATGAAGCCTGTGTCGAGATTCATCTCGTATCATGGCTTTAACAATTCGTCTCATGTCTACCATCAACCTATCTGAAGATGAGAACGTGCCCAGGCCTGCCCAGTGTCAATTACTGGCTCTCAGGCACATTGTCGAAGCGACGGCCAGCTGACGGGTCACCGACTCACAGTTTATGTGCTTTGAGGAGCAACACTCTATAGAGACAGGTTTTTGGGTACGGTAGTGACTGTGCAGGTATACTGGGATGCAAGTTCAATTAAATGACATTCGAAGTTCTATTGCTACCGCCTGAACACCACAAAAAGTAGAGTTCACCATCGATCACTGCCAGATTTTACAGACTGAAAGTTGCTTCACTTGCAACCCTGTGCTGATCCTCACCCTCAATGGAGCACATCATCAAGACTTCTCCACAATAACGCTGTAATAACACTGAGCTCTGGGCGACATGGTGGTGCAGTGCTTAGCACGGTCTCCTCACAGCAAGAAGGTTCTGGGATCGAACCTGCCTGCCAACTCTGGGGCCTTTCTATGCGGAGTTTGTATATTCTCCCCGTGCTTGTGTGGGTACAAACCCATGTAACAACTCATAACAAATAGATATACAGCCTCCGCTTGTTCTGAATGAAACTAAAACAAGAGGAAATAGAACGGAAGGTTACATTTGCAAATGTGGTTCTACATTTGAATGGAAGATCACCAGTGGGTCATTCAGGTTGCTCAGGGCCGGAGCATGATGTAGCACGGGCCTTTTACAGGTTTCACAACATTGCTATTACTACTTGGCAAGCAAATGAGCAAAACAGGAAAACTCCTCTAGCTCCAAATGAAACCACAACTTATAGAACCACCATTACAAATGTACCCATTTTAAAAATGGATAAGAACCACCATTTTACAAAAAGTACCCAAGTCTCCAAAAACAAAAATGTACAAAGAACAGCATTTCTCCAACTCTTTCACCAGGTTTATAGTAATAGTGGCTGCTTTGCTGGGGCACATTAATTTTTAATGAATGCGTTTTGTTTTTTTTTTTAAATCAGACTGATCCAATCTGCTATTTGCTATAACTACCTAACCGAAAAAGGGTGGCCAATGAACAGAAGAATAAAATACTACATGCAGCCTCAATGCAAAGAGATACCAAGAATACTGCATGTGAAAGGAGAGCAGTTGTTGAATGAGATGGAACAAATCTTGGTGTACCTGACTCAGGATCCTCCCAGAAGGCAGACACTTTAGCCACATACGGGAGGGACTTCTTTCGGGGACCGGAACGCAGCAGCACAGTGTCTCGCACCCGGATTACTTCTCCATCTCTCTGCACTCCTTCATAGCACCTGCGCAGTGCTGGCGACTCCTCGCCCTGTGGGTCACCACCACAGACGAATAATTAACACTTACACACAAACACTGCAAGTCTACTTATACCGATACTGTGCTTCAAAACATCTGTTGTAAATACATGACTAATAGGTTTTGTTTCACGTTGCATAGCAGTCGATGGTTGGTCAACGGCAAGAACTTGAAATAAGATGAAATTGTATGTTCTGTTCTTCGCATTCAGGTTATTTCGATTTTTACCTTCGAACAGCTGTTCAAATCATTTTCCTCCATAAACCCATATCATAAATATATGCATTCCTATTAAATCATCATCATCATCTTGTCTACAGTAATGGACAGTCGTGTCACGAATGGCAATGAATTTATCTACATAAATGACTATTTTTCCCCCTTTACGCTGAGAGGGAAGAAAAAAAAAAAAAACGAGCAAGCGACATTCTATCAGTGCATTTAATCGAAATCTGGTTTCTTTTCATTTTCCAGGGAATTCTACACGTCTAGCAAACATTCTGGTTAGGCGACTGACTAAATCCAGTTAACCCAGTTAACATTCTCGGAATTCCTGTGTTCGTTTAATTCAAAACTTTAGTAATCCAGGAGTGAGGTCACACTGAAAACCATGCGTAATATTCAACGGTTTTAACTTTATGTATGATTGAAATGCTACAGTAGTCTTCCAACCTTGCTTGAGAGAGAAAAAAAAAAAAAATTATTATTTTCTAAACAGAATAATAAATTGCTTAGCATGGAGCCTTCACAATAGAACATGGCACAATAGTTACTTACGTCAATACATTTAGCTTCTATGAATAGACTGACAGAAGATATCCTGTACAGTATCACAGTTTCATGTTAAACCTGCTCCATGTGCCATCGTAACTCAGCTCCCTCTTTTCTTAAAAGGCAAGTAGCTAAATCTTTTTTTTGGCACTTTTAGCAGTCCGAATACTAAAATAAATACAAAGAAAGACAAAGGCTGAAATCACTTTTTTGAAATGTTGACAGAAACTGGGTCTCATTTATTTATCTTTTTATCAAGTGGTGTGTAAATGTTTGTGTAAGCCAAACTGAACTGACAATCACTGAATTTACAAAACTTTCAGAAATGCTGACTTTCTTTGCATTCACATACGGGTGTTGATAAACGGCAGTCACCCGTAAATTACCGAGTGTGTGTGCGAGGCACAGCTGAAATGCATTTAGTGACACCCGCTAACTCCATAAGAGGAAAAAAAAACCTCAGAGAGCGGCAAGATGACCACTGAACAGCCAAAAACGGAGGATTTCTTAGAGGCAGAAGTGGAAGTCCTGCTGATTCATGTCTATGAGAATAAATACATTATTTAGTGGTGTAACCAGCATAGTCCACCCACACACGCACGCACACAGAAAGTTTCACACAGTCGTCATGTCCTGTCAATATTGGGCTTTCAGTGATTTATTTGGGTTAATTTCTTTTAGGTTTTCTAAAATCAGCACAGTGAAAATTAGCCCTACGGCACACCTAATATTTGATTAAATATCCCTGAGCAGGTTTCACCATTGACCAGATGCTTTTGGTGGCCTTCAACAAGCTTCTGGTTGGACATTTGACCACTCTTCTTGGCAGAAATAGCAGAGTTCCACTAATTTTTTATGTTTCTCGGGACAGACACAACTTTTAAACGCAGTCTACGTATTTTCAATAGGGTTGAGGTCGGGAGCATGATGCGATCACCACCATGCGTAACAGCTGATACAATATTCTTCTGGTCATTGTGGCCAAACAACTCAATCTTTGTCTTATCTGACCATTAAATTTTCCTCGGTCCATCTGGTCAGCTGCAAACTTTAGTCACACTTGAAGACGTCGATTTTGGAGCAGAGGCTTCTTTCTTGTATGGCAGCCTGCCAGCCATGGAGATGTAAAATTCGCTTGACTAAAGACAGTGTTCCGGCAGCCTCCAGTTCAGGGCAGGCCTGTGCCTTGGTGGTTCCTGGGTTGTTCCTGACCATCCGAACCAATTTCCTCTCAGCTGAGGGTGACAGTTTGGGTTTTCTTCCAGACCTTGGCAAAGCTGCTACACCTCCCATTTACTTGAAATTGTCAAACAAACCCTTTTTATGTTGTGCACAGAGAAGCTACCATTTGTAGTCAATCAGGATCACTGAACAGGAAGAGGCCTTGGCAAGTTAAAAGACATTTTGGAACTTTCAGCACCACTGAATTAATCAATTATGTGGATGTATGTATAATTTTGAGCCTGTATTGTTTAAAAAAAAAAAAAAAAGAAAGAAAATGTGAACCAGATTCTTGTTTTTTTGTTTATGTTGTTCAATCCTTCTACCCCAGGAAAAAAAAAGAACAGCGCAAAGAAATCATTCACGGCCCAACACTGACTACGTCCATGATGACTGTATTTAAACTTCTGACCACGACAGTATATATTAAAATGAATTGAATTTAATATAATAATATTAAATGTATATGAATTTACTTACTCACCCCTGCTATTTAATAAATCTTTTTAAGAATTTCAGCCTTTGGTCTTGTTTTTTAACTTGACACGAGGAATTGATATTTTTGAACCAAATTCTCCAAAATTTTAAGGATGGTCTTTAAAGAAGACGTCCTTTTCTGGAGCGATGATGTTATAAATAGTTTATGGTCTTCAGGCTATGCCCTTTGTGTACTTTAGATTAGAATTTGATGGAGGAAGACACGAAAACTAGGATCATGTCATTCACGCGCACACCCGCACACACACACCCCCTCCACAGCCTCAGAAATGCACGGCTACACTCGCCTATTCTCACATCCTCCACCAGCCATTTTCTAGTCAGAACAGAAGAGAACTTGAGTACGCACCACTATGAATACCTCCTTTTCAGCGGCTGTGCCCACAGGCAGCCAGCCGTTGGTGGCCCGCCGCCGACTGATCTTGGCCTGTTTGGTGCTTGGACTGCCATGGCTGGCTCCCAGCTGGCCCTCCTTCACATGGGGACAGACAGCTGTGTCCCGTATCGCAGAGCGCGAGCTGCTGGGTGGCTTGGCACTCTGGGGGCACTCTCGGCCTACGTGTAACTGGACCTGAGGACGCCCAGTGTCCGGCAGAGGAGACTGCAGGTGGGGCATAGGCTGGGTGGCAGCAGGCACGCTGGGGATGGGGCAGACAGACAGGGGCAAGGTGGGGGGCATGGAAATAGAGGGGCTGTGCTTGTCCAGTGGGTAGGGGTAGTCCTCTGTAGGAACAGGGAAGCGAAAGCCTGAGGTTAGTGTGAAACAACCTAATTGCAGCTTCATATGAATGTAAAAAATACAGTAATGTAGACTTAGCCATGGCGGGGTATGTAAATTGAGAAATGGGGGAAAACTGTGATTGTTCGTAGTTTGGGCATTTCCTGCTATTACGTGAAATTTAATTTTATTATGTGAAAAAGCAGCAATAATTTAACTGGAAAAAAAGAAATCTGGTCTGCATGAATGCTTAATATATTAATGTGCTACTGTGGTTAATAGACTGCTGGATTAAAAAGCTACATTATCATTCTGGAAATCCTGGTGCTGCTTTCTATGTGCCCCTTGAGCAGGAAGAAATCTCAGATACAGACTGGAGGACAAGATTTGAAGTCCTACTGATCAGAACTATTGTGCTTTTCTTTTAACGAACAGGCGTGCAAGAGAAGTAAATGACTACAAAAGCACATAACATTTGTGGACAAGTTCAGTGCTGTACTTTTAATAGCTCATTAAATAGCTAACAGACCTTTTGAATGTGGCTGTACAATCAGCAATGACCCATTAACACTCAATCCACAAGTCATGGAAATCATATGATCTTAAGTACCTAACCTCTTCTGGCATTTTGACAACCATCCTTGCAATCCTGCCTTCGCGTTCTAGCTTAGTTGCTGAGACATGACAGCTATGGAGCTCGAGTGTAATTTACCTCCTTTCAAACAGCCATCAGACGGTCTAGAAGCAATGATGTGCTACTTTGCTCTATAATCGCACTTCCTTATGAGGTCACAGGGCTGCGGGCCAACACAAATAAAAGGTAGCTGCAAATGCGTTGTGGATCAATCCTTTTCCAAACTTAATAGACCCCGTAGCTTATTCTGGCCTCTCAGGGAGGTGACCGGCCGAGGACGGCAGAGAATGTGCAGCTCACTGCATGTTCACTCAGCTGGAAAGTCTCTGTATTATTACAAGCGGACTTGCATGCCGACAAAACAGTCGCAATATACACCATCAGCTATACAGTACATTCTGCATAACGAGGGAAACGAGCCAGAGCTTGAAACGAACAATTTACTGTCAAACATATTGGCTGTCTGTTGAACCTGTCAAAGATTTGCCACAAGCATAAGATTATCTTTTTTTTGGGGGGGGCACCTTTTTTTTTTTTTTTTGCTGAAGAGTAATTTATTTACTGGGGACCTCAGGCTGCAATATAGTGTTCGTTAGCTGATTTTCTCCTTCATTAAATCAGTGAAGGCCGAAATGATTTAAACTTTCTGGAGGTATAACAAATTATCTTTTTATTGCAAAGGGCCATATATATAACTACATTTTCTGTTCTCACTGAAATAAACCGAGCCGCTCTTTTGTTGCTGCAACAGCCTCTGGTGTGTAGGCTTTCTCTATAAAGTGCTTCTGTCTAGGAACTACATTAGTGTTCTGCCATTGTGCTGGAAACTGTACAGCTGTAAGTAGTTTCAACTACGCACTAAAATCTCCACTGGGTAAAGAACAGTTTTACCTACATGCATATACATATACATGTGTATGTATATATATAATGTGTGTGTGTATATATATGATATATATATATACATATACACACACACACACACACACACACATATATATATACACACACACACACACACACACACACACACACACACACACAGAAATATATAGTGGTCCGTATTTCAAAATAGTGCGCTATTTCCACACACTCACTTTCTTTTTCAGGAAAAATGCTTTTATGATAAACTCATGCTTATCTTTCCAAAGCCCTTTTCAGATTGGACTAGTTTGACATGGGAATGTGGAATAATGCAGTTTTTCCCAGTGTATCTCTGAGATTTGTCATGTCTGGAATTTTTACACTTAAGCACCTATAAAACGACTAATATAAATAATACCAGGTAACGTGTACACATATGACATCTCGGTATATATTCCATAATTCCCTATGGGAAAAGAGGTTTTGTACTATAAGGACTCTCCAGGCTCTCTTCTATCGTCTCCCACTGAAACCAAACCGAAAGCAAATCTCGGCCAAGTTTAAAAAGCAGAACAACAAAATAAAGAGGACATTTAGAAGGCTGACGTGATGCCTTAAATGCAAAAATCACTAAAAGAGTTTACAATAGCAGACAAACCAAACGTATGAAATTGAGGTATAGTATAGGTATAGTACAGTATGGTACGCATGGAACTTGTAGCGTGACAACCAGGCATACATGATCACTGATTCTCCCAGGATAAGCGATCTCTGCATCACAATGGGAATTACAACAGGCATTCTCCACCAACATTACTTAAGACATATTTTCAGAAATCTTCTCTAGCAGAAAAAAAAGAACAATTAGAGGATCCGTTTCCTTTTCATTTTTGTTAAATATACACAAAGATTTGCGAGGACATAATCAATTTTCACCATCGGCCAATGGCTGATTAACACAGCGACGCCATGATATTTTTAGACTAGCTCATCATCCTGTGAAAATATCCAATCATTAACACCCCTAGTACAAATATATGTGACAAAATTGATCCATTCTCTCATGCGTTATATACACCGACAATTATAACTACGACATGCACACGTTATATGCATACTGGATATGCTAGTCGTAATACGAGCATTATAACTACTGAACAAGGCCCCAAGCGACAGAAAATCCTCTAACAAGAAATAATAAGAACAGTGTCAGGTCAGATGGTTCGAACACAACCAGCACTAGTCCTGTAACGCTTTGTGGCTGTTCCAAGGTTGGTAAAAGACTACAGCTGCCATCCTACAATGAAAAGCCAGTTCGAGTCTCCTGCCAACAAAAATAACCAGCACCCTTCCCACCTGTGGCAATTATTCACATTCAAACTAGCGTTGAAAAGATAGCAATGAGCAGACAGTGGAGAGGAATGGAGGCATAAAGGGAAAGGGGGTTTTCATGGCGGAGTCAAATCATTACTTTCTTTCGGAGTCTTTTTAAAGCATCTGAATGGCTTTTATTTCCCTAGTTCACCCTTTTGTGCCTCGTAATGTGTAAAGATGGGCCTTATGACCCGACAGTTTGAGGTCTAAAGCTGAATATATCCCATATCCAGTTGCTAATTAGGAGTTAAAATGTTTGTGACTAGACCTCTTCCTGGTTATGCGTAACTGACTTACTGCAGTAACATGCCCCCATGACATTATTATTTAATTAAGCATTAAGATTTAAAAAAAAAAAAAAAAAAAAAAAAAGGCTTGTTAATTTATCTCTTTTTAACAAACCATTCCAACACACTTACAAGGTTATGCTCTTCCTACACATAAACCGATTATTAATATTTCCATTTGTTGTAACTGGCTATTTGCATATAAATCCTGCTTATAATGCGGAGAAGTAAAAATAGTCTGCAGCACTTCAGCTGCACTTGTTTTAAAGAAGTGACAGCAAAAACACCATTTACAAGAACCAGCCCGACGTCATCCCCCAGCATGCACCGCCTCATCTACCTTCTCTCGGAGTCAGGAGACACGCAGAGTCATGTCACATGACCATTTTTCACAAGCGCCATACACGATACGGCCGGTACGAGGCCAGGAATATAACCTTTCTTACTCGATGATAACCTTCTCGGCTCAAAGTTGCGACGTCGCAGCCCTATGGATATGCTAAGATGGAAAGCGTCGACATAGGGGGTGGGGGAGAAGTTAAACATGCCTTCCTTTTTTCATTTTTACCTAAACATTCTTTAAACGCAGCAGTTATCTGCGGGTAGCACGAGACATCCCAAGCATTTCTCCATTCCGATCTTCTGCATTTGACCTCGTACTGTCTGCCAAACATGATCTGGTGCGGTTATCTCAGTATGCGCATATTCCCTAACCAGCACAGGCCCTGTTATGATACAAGTGTTGAATAACTGAGGCTGATTCTAGTGAGGAGCTCACGCTAAGGGCAAATGGATTTCTCATCCCCTTTAACATGTCTTACCTATCTTGATCTTGTGGCTGCAGCTGGAGCATCCGGCACTGAATGAGCATCCCCTGTTAGCGATGGGCTGAGTGTGTCTGTAGGCACAGCCGCTGATCCTACAGGGTTCTCCATAACACGTCCCCACAGAGCTGCAGTACACCGGATGAGGAATTCCTGAAGGGTGGGACACTGGAGAGGGCAGTAGTTTGGGTCTCTGGACCCCAGTGGGACACAGTGTAATAGGAGGGACAGGTGGTGGTGCATGGGGTCCAGGACTTGTACTTACAGGGAGCGAGGATGTCCCGTGATGGGCGATGTGGACGTAGTAACCAGGGTAGCAGGGGTAAGAATGAGCACCTAGCGTCAAAGCTGGATGGGTTAGTGTGTGAGGGGAAGGAAGGTATCCTTTTACAGACGGCAATGGATGCTGCTCCGATTCAGGATACGCCTTCTGCCCAAGGAACAGGGCTAATCGGTGACAATATTCCACAGATCTCTCTTGGGAACAGCAGTAACATGAATTCACATCAGTCTCGGTTTTCTCCTCTTTCACAGGCTTCAGTGAGTAGCTCAGCATGGACCTGCACTGGTACCCAGGTTTGATGAAGTCATGGCCCCCAGAAGTGCCTTCCCACAATGAGTCAGTCTTGAGAGCCTCCTTCTTGCAGAGATTGCAGCACTGTTGAGACACCGGTGGCTTGGACAGGCATGGTGGGCTGTGCTGTTTTTTTATCCTTCCCTGCAGTTGTTTTGTTCGTGCTCCCCCGCCGCCCGGCTTGGTGTCCGTTTTAGCTCGCCGTTTAGCTCCAGATGAGGTGCTGGTTAGCTTCAGAAGCGCCGCCGCGTTTAACCCCGCCAGACGTCTCGGGGTCGGACTGTCCAGATTCAGCTGGTCCAGATGTGCCGACTCGGTCTTTGCCTTCTTGCTTTTTTTAGGATTCGTACTCTCGTCTCGTTCTCCTGGACGTGTGCGTTTTTGGCCTTCTAGTCCTTTTCTTGAACGGTCAGTTTCTCCTTTTGGGAGTTCGCCATCGCCCTTTTGAGAATTCTGCTGTTTTTTGGACATTTGAGAATCCTCTCTGAACAACAACAGGCTGTTGACCGCTTCGGCATTAAGAGAGGCCAACCGTCGCTTTCGAGGCTCTAGGAGTTCCACGTATAAGGCAGTTTTGTCAGGTTTGGGGTTGCTTTTTGGTCCAGGCCTTGGCTGGCATGCTTTGCAGCCCTTCTTCCGACACTTGCAGGATTTGGTCCGTCCCTTCTTAACCTTCATCTTTCTTTTCCCTTTGTTCTTATGCACAGCTTTCAAGCCGCCCTTACAAGTTCCCCCTTCGTCTAAGCGAGTCAGTAGAACACAGCAGTTTAAGGGACCCACGTCGCTCATTCCCTGCCGTCCGCGGAGGGGATAATGCTTCCGGTCGCCGTCTGCGCTTTGCTGCTTTATTTCCTTACCTCTTCCTCTTTTATAGGAATGCCTCTTAGTCTTCTTCTCTAGCACGGGGCACTCTGGCCAGGTTCTGCCCATGGTTTCAGCATGTATCTGGCAGCTCACCTGCTCCTTGGATTCACTTCGATATCTACATAAAGAGTTCCTCGGCCGTGCATGTGTCATTACAGCCGTCCATGCAGATCCTACAGGGGGGAGAAAGGAAATGCTCAAACTAAGTTGTGTTGGAAGCATGCAGGTCTGTAAATACTGTGGTTGCTTCATTCAAATTATGGTTTCTGTTCTGGCTTTGGCTATAGTGGCTGCTGAAATCGATATGGCTGACTATGCAAAGGAAAGATAGATGTAATAACTATATTATGAGCTCGGCACTCGCCTTCAGTGAATTCTAAGATGCCATCCATTTTCGAAACCTTCAGTTAAAAGAATTTATTCAAATTATCTCGCATATACGCGCCAACTGACTGCCACCCAAAAACAAATGCAGCATGTAAACACTGCCATGATAAATGAGGTCTACTGGGTGTGCGGTATTGAGTATTTTGTTACTTATCACCATAAATATCCTACTGTCTATGTTCAAATAAGTATAGGACTTGTCTGAAGTCAATATTTAGAAGTTGAAGTTCAAATAGTACATAAATCTACATGATTCTGTCAGTTTCCTCCAGAGCTCAACACTACACCTCACACAAATATTCAAATAACAAAATGGAGCCATTTAGCACTTACCAAGCACCTTGCTTGCATTTTAAGGCCATAAACTATACATGCATACATTTAGCAAGGGCAAACGAAGCTCACCATAAACAGTCGTTAGTATTGAAAGAAGACATGTAAAAGTTTAACCATACACCGTGTTCACCATGTAAAGGGGCCGGCTCACCAAAGCGTCGTTTTTGTTTTGAGAGCACGTGGCCGCTACCTGCTAGCTCTCCGTGCAGCAAAACCTCCGCAAATACACTGTTCGTGATCCAATCGAGATCTACGTTGAACTATTTCTCCGTTCACATATCATAAACGGAAGCTTTGAACAACATATGCTTCCTCTTCGTCCCCCCTCGAGACAGCTGAAGCCGGTTCGAGTCGGTTACAACGGAATAACCGTACGACAAAGAACTGGATTGGTTGAAAGGATTTAAAACACGGTCACGTTGCCAAAATATCGTTAACTTCGCTTTGCAATTCAAGATCTATGGCCTAGGATGTTGCTGGATTGTATTTTTTTTTTTTTTTTTGCGGGGAATGTCAGCAAAAATGGCAACTCACAACCTGCCGCAGGGGATTCTGGGAAGTGTGAGCCGGCCCCTTTAACACGCTGCTACGGCTCCACGATGATGAGGACTTCTACATTTTTGCAGGGGAGAAAAACAAAAAAAAGTTGAAAAATAAAACATTTAGATACATGCTTTAGACTGCTAATAAAAATAAGGAATCATACAAACTGGCATGTTCTTCGCACGAACCCTAACCCCACTAGACGCCGTCAAGGGAGCCATGATTTGTAAACCTTTCCTGTCCTCCTGTAGATTATCCTTTTCCACTGACAAGATGCTGGTACTTGTTGAAAGGACCAGAAAAACCTATTTTATGTAATAACACACATTTCCACTGCTCTAAGAGTCGAATCGTTACGTGATCAGAATATTAGAGATCGGGCAGCCTCCGGAAAAGGACTAGATGCAAAGGATTTTACATGATAGATTAAAATTCAGCTGTAACGGTGTATTTTTGTCTATTTTCAAGCATCAGGATGAAGACAGATTTCAACCAGCTTAAGTTTTTGTTTTTAATTAGTTGGATAGATAGATGTACTTTATTGATCCCCAAGGGGAAATCTAAATTGATATGAAATACACTACTACACGAAAGAAAGTCAAAATGCTCAGGAAATGATTATTGTAGTATTTCCCTACCCAGATAGCCATTATTTTTTAGTTGTCCTGTTGCATACTTCTATTTTTACTTCCTCAGCCATGATGACAAATAACGAGGCAATCTGTGGTTAGAAAAAAAAAACCATGGCCTGTACTTCATGGAGCTATTAGACAAGTGAGTTCCCATCCAGATGACAAACGCATCAGAACAAATTTCACTGAAAAAAAGAAAAAGGATTCCACTTCCTCAGAAGCCTGCAAGAAACCCACAAAAGAAAACCTTATTTTACTATGTTATCTTTGACCAAATGCGCTGACCGGTGTGTAGTCACTGAACATGTAATTAAATAGAGAAATAAAAGAATACAACCCTAACAATGCTGCATTTACACAAACACAGAGATAATCTCCAAACAGGCCCTACTAACACACTGCGTTCATATGTAATGTATTGTATTGCTTGCTTTCTATTTAACATTATCCCAGATTGCAAAAGAAAACATCATAGCTCAATCCAAATGAACTGCGTTTAAAATAAAACGTGCCCCATCAGAGTTTTAAAGTAGGCAATGGTCCATTTCGCCATCCTTTGGATATATAGTACTGTTACGAGTCTTAAGCGCCCTATTTATTTTTAGTACAAATTTCGGTACGGATATTTATTTGGTGAATTCTGCTTTATTGAGTCTTTCTTTTTTTTTTTAAATATCACAAAGGCTCTTGGAGTTTGCTTGCAAAAAAAAAAGGAGCACGTGAGACGTGACTCCAATCTGATTTTTCGCCTTAATGTGACACATTTCATTTCAAATCAGATTTGAGTCACTTGCACGTCGGACTTAGGACCACATACGAATCTGATTTGCGATCTGAATGAGAACGCTCAGATCGGATTTCGCGTGACTTTTTGCCTGTACGCATGCGCGGAGCGTGTCGTCGTCAGCCAGTGCGGTGTTCTGGAGATTTGTACTACCTATCGAGATATGCTACTTAGCGGTTGCATGTCAGGTTTAAAGTTAAGGTTTGAGGGTTAACTTTAAGCTTTAAGGTTTAGGGTTGAGGTTAGAGTTTGGTCAAGGTCTGCGGCTAAAATCGAGTTTACTCTCCGCTATCGGCAGCATTTATTGCGAGAACTGCAGCTAGGGTTAGGGTTAGGGTTTACCCTCCAGTGCACAACGCTATGCATACTTTAACAACTAGCACGTGCATTTTGCGGGTTTTAATACCGACGTCGGTTATAATAAGTCGTCTCAAATATGTTTTTTTGTTGTTGGTGATGCGGATGACTCGGGCGAAATCGTATCACCGTGCGCACGCCGTTTCCGAGGACAGGCGCGTTCTCTTTAAAGTCAACCAGGGATCACTTGTAATTACGAATGTGGACGGTCCGATCTGAGCAAAAAAAAAAAAAAAAGTCGGAATTGGGCAATTAGTGTGAACGCATCCCGAGTCTCCAGAAGAACTGTGGCAGATTCTCCAAGATGCTCAGTGAAACTTATCAGCATATTTCCTGCACAAACTGTACTTGGGATTACGGTTTAAGAAGAAAAGAAAAAAAAAAGTAAAAGGGTCATCACACCGAATATAGACTTTTAGTTTATTACTGTTTACTGCACGGTGTCAGTTCTGATGTAGTTAAAAAGCGTTCGTTCCATTACTTTTGAAGTCACCTTTACTTCTCTGTGTGCACTTCAGACTTTTGCACAGTCCTGTAGAGGTCACGTGGAGCTGCTGGTAAAGGGCTTTGGGGGTGTTATAATAATAATGAATGACCCGAAAAACAAATGCATTTGGTTTAGTAGCTACAGGGAACATGGCTCCAGAGACAAGCTAGCCTAGTTATAATCAACCCTCCGTGTGAATCGATGTTAACTTAGAACCCAAGTAATCTACAGAGAAATCAGATCAGCTCGTTTCCCCTCCCTCTCTCTACACTGAGGTAGGAGGATTGAGCTGACTAAAAAGGACACGACAAAATAAAACAAAAACAAAAAACAAAGCGACTAAGGATTTGCTGCGACGCCGAAAAATGATCACAAAGCCCATGTTTGTATGCTAGATGTGGTGAGAAGCATGTTGGGAGCAGATCACACGCAGGGCGTAACAGGAACACCGACTCAACATTTCAAACCGTCGCGCTCGGGGCTTTAACACCCGCCTCACCTCACACACACCTCGCAAACACACACACACACACACACACACGTATGGAAAGCTGAAGTAATCTTCCAACTCCAAAGGAGAACAAATAAATCCCACCTCAGTGTTCAAAACGAGACCCAAAAAAGCCGAGCAGCAGCAGCCGCCTCCTCCTGCTGCTCCTCGAGCCTCCACAACCCGCGAGCCAGCCACCATACGTCAGCGCTCAACGAGCGCGAGAGCTGCTTCGACACTTAACAAAACAGCACATATAAAAGCCAGTGATTACCGATTCTGCCCGCTTCTGTAATCGTTTCCACCCTCACAGAAAGATGTAAAGGCGCACAAGCGAAAGAAAACAGATTAGTAATCCTGCGTTTACCTCAGAGTCCACTCTGTCAGCCGAGCGAGAGAATATGAAACAAAACAAACACACACACACAAAAAAGCGTCACATTCCGTGAGAAATTCCCGGATTCGGGGTTATTTAAAAATGAGCTCGGTGTTCAGCAGGGAAGCGAACCGACGAGAGAGAAAGCGAGCAGCAGCAGCAGCTGACAAGACACGGCTGAAGCGGTGACCTACTTCCCAAGTAGCTCACGATAATATTCATGCGCTGCTGCTGCTGCTGCTGCTGCTGCTGGGACCACGCGTCGCTCTCGGAGTTCAGGAAGCACCAGAGAATCCGTCCACAATCCCTTTCCTGAACACTCGGTACGAGAAACGGAAACGCCACGCTCATCAGCTGTGCATAGCTTCTGGTCCACGTTGGTTACGTAAACAAGCTGTCACTTCACACCTCACCCTGAGCTCTGCTGACATGCTGAAGCACTAGGAGTGATCACCAGCCCTGCTCCTGGATCACTAACCTTCCTATAGTGCCAGATAGATAATTAGCCTGCTTGATGATCTAGATCGGATTAGGAGCCAGATTCTATAGGAAGGCTGAGCTCCAGGAACGAGACCTCGGGCGAGCGCGGATGAAAAGTTTTTCATACGTCAACTCAATAGTTTGATCCGGACAGACTGCGAGCGAGGTAGCGGTTCCTCGGAGGCCGTTACAACAAATCGTGGTCTTTTAAGATCACATGGCACACTGTATGAGATGATCAGGACAGAATCTTGGCTGTGTTCTATAATCAGGCTATATAAACTCACATTTCCAGCGTCGTGCCCGAATGTGATCGGTGAACAGGCTTTGTAGTGTGACAAAACGATGATGAGGCGTACAGCGACACCCTGATGAAAAGTCTAGCATGTTCAAATGTTTGGTATTTTATCGCCTAGTTTGACAACTCCTGCGACGTGTTCCTTGACGTTCCTTCTGTACCACGACTGACATTTTCTCGAGCCTCCTCTTCAACGGCACGCAAGGACGTGAACGATAATCGGTCGAGGTCAAACCTGTAGTGTTGCCAGTCTCCCGATCAAGACACGGTACGAATTTATGGCACTGAAATTGCATAATCGGACAGGATGGGCATCACGAAAGACAGAAATATTGTGTAGTCTGATCCTGGCGTAACAGACTGAGAGATGTCTCCAAATTATGCAACAGGTTCCGAACTCTGTCCTTTGCCTTTCACATTTTGCTCCAACACACCACTGCTACTTGGAGAAGGCTGTAAATTAGCTGATCGAGCAAGAAACAGTAAAATGTGAAGGACAGGAGATACTCCGGGAACCTGTGGACTCTACGACAAAGATGCTCTAACGATAGAGACCTATGATTAAAGGAAATGTCCCACCTACATCATCAATCGTCACGATCATGTAAACAGAAACATTCTTCAAAGTGAGCCTGAGGTAATAAGGATTTTTTGCCATTGTGACAAACAGATTTGTATCCGACCCATGAGTTTTGATTCATCCTCATATTCTACACTTTATACAAGCGACGTAGCAGTGGCTACACCCTGAGATTCTGATCCAACATTTCTGACACTTCCAGAACGCTCACATCAACCACCCTTGGTTGGAAATGGCGTTAAAATGGCTAAATAATTCTTCAATGTGAGATTTTTGTCCATGACAGTAAAATCAATCCAAAAATCATACAGTCTAAAGCCAGGTTAAAGAAACCAATTCTTCTAACGACACCTCCAATAAAACAGCGTATTGTTCATTAATGACACTCATCTTTACGAGATTGATCCTGCAAAAGGCTGCAATATGCCAATTAGCCTTCTAACCAATACTCCTTCGCTGCTGCGATAAATTCCAGATGAGCGATCTTGAGGCTGGTTTGATGAATCATGGCATTCATATGTTTCAGTAAATGCAGAGAGCTAATTATACGGTGACATTCAGAGGGTCATCTTCCCCCGATATAATGCATGTAGCTACTGCTACTGAATGAGTAGCAGTCTGAATTACGGAGTGTCATACCCAACCCATCCTCTTTAATTCACTCCCTGAATAAATGTTAATAATTCTGGTCAAAACAACAGAAGCCAGTTTAAATACATGTCACCTTAAAAGTTCATCAGTCTGTTTTAATACATTGTGAGGCGAACTGCAGATACCACATGTCATCGGTATATAGTATCTCATCCATCACACAGCTTAATTCAGCCCTCCCGTTTAATGGGATTATTTAAAAACCAGGTAGATTGTGTTATTGGGATAAAGGACACTTTGCCAGCCAACATGACATTCTATCATGATATAGATAAGTCAATGTCCCAGTTTTTTGCCTTTATACAAGAAGCTTTTTTCTAAGCTCAAGCCATCTGTACTGTTTCTGTTGCCACTTGTGTGATTAATAGCCAGCGTACAGCAGATCCCTTACAAATGTGCCTAAAGAATCTAGACAGGTGGCTGTGCCATGAGGGTAAACAATAACGCTAATAAACCAACATGAACTTATGTTACACTGGTTTCGATACTGAAAAAAAATTCTAGCCAGTTCATGAGAGCACTTCACATTTTCAATGATGCAATGTGATGTTAGTGACTTGGAAATGAAATGGTTTAGAATAAAACTAGCATTTAAAATGTTATTTGTAAAATTATATTATTTACTAAATGAAACTATTATTATAGATCCTGTTTACACTTGGTTCTAAAACGTGTCTTGGCTGATGGGATTACAAGTGGACACCATTGAATGACTACCAGGACGCATTCAAGAAGCATTCACTCAAACCACTTGCGACGTGGTATGGGATGCATCTGACCACATATCTTTTGTAGTGTGAACGCTAATGCATCCCTGGCAAGGATGTAACAGGACACAGACAGTAATGAAATCTGAACACAAGTGGTCAGCTGGGACACCTCAGAGACGTGATAGACACAGGATAAATGGCGATGTGTTTCGGCTGTTCAGCTGAGATCTGATCGCCCAGGACGCATTTTAAGTGTAAACAGGGCCATAGAATCATTGCTGAACCCTGACCTAACGCAAGCAATTATTAGTGGTACAGTGCTTGCAAATAAGAACTACTAAACAATCATAGCAATATAGATGTGCCAGAATATAGGTGAGTGAATTGAGCACAACAAAACTAAATTAAACGAAATATTCTCTATGTCAAATGAATCAGTTGAACAATTTAGCCAATGGTGTGCCGTATACCGTACCAGTCGAAAGTTACACACCTTCTGTACACACCTTCCAATTCAATGGTTTTTCTTTATTTTTATTACTCTTAAGACACTTCATGTCTTCATGGACTGCCGTTTCTCTTTACTTAGTTGAGCGGCTCTTGACATAATATGGATTACTACAATTGTTGAATAAGGCTATTTACTGTATTTGTACTATTTACTATTTACAGTTTAATGATCTCAAACCTATTAAGAAGGCAAGAAATTCCACTAATGAACTTTTGTCAAGACACACCTGTTAACTGAAAAGCATTCCAGGTGACTATCTCATGAAGCTGGTTAAGGTGATGCCAATAATGTGCTACGTTAAATGGTGTCCATGTTGAAGAATCTAAAATATGAAACTTTTTTTTGTTTACCACATAATTCCATATATGTTCCAATTGTTATTTCCTAGTCTCCATATCTTCAGTATTGTTCTACAATGTAGAAAATAGTCAAAATAAAGAAAAACATACGAATGAGTAGGTGTGTCTAAACTTTTGACTGGAACTGGAACTGGGTGAGGTAAATAAGAAGAGATACATGATAAAGTTGTTGTTTTATAACCTATTGTTCCCTATGCGACACTAGTCAGGCGGTTAAAAGAAAGGAGATTTAACACACCACCACATACATGTACACTACCGGTCAAAAGTTTGGGGTCACCTACTCTTTTTCATAGGTTTTTCTTAATTTTCTTTTGCTTTCTACATTGCAAAACATTACTGAACACATCAAAACTATGAAACAACACGTATGGCATATACTGAATTATGTGGTAAACAAAAAAGTGTAAAAAAAAAAAACAAAATATATTTCATATTTCAGATTCTTCAAAGTAGCCAACATTTACCGTGATGGTACAATCGGCATT
>JAQQZU010025535.1:0-30841 GCA_030068025.1 Parauchenoglanis punctatus | reverse complement strand
GGGATGGATGGATTGATTGATGATGGGTGGAGGGATGGATGGAGGGATGAATAATTGAATGGATTTATGGATGGATGTATAATTGAATGGATTGATGGATGGATGGATGAATAATTGAATGGATTGATGGATGGATGGATGAATAATTGAATGGATTGATGGATGGATGGATTGACAAATACATAAAAAAAAACACTAAGCAAGCACTTGGACACTGATGTTTTCTTTTATCCCCTGAACTTGTATTCTAATAACTTCTTGTAACATGTCGCTATTAGGCCTGGTTCTGTTGTAGATAGCAAATAATTCATACTACTTACTGAAAAATATGTTTAAAGTTGAAAAACTGAATAATAAGCTGTGAATTTAAGCCATAACAAGAAGCTTCAAAAACTTCCAAGCTTCAAAGACCTTTTTCCTGGAAGAGTAAACTTTACCTAATTGCCTCTCTCCCTTGTACAAGGACTGCTCGATCACTAGACTCTCACAAAATAATCCATGCACAAGCCAGAGACGGCCTCACCCTCTAGTCTAGACACACTCAATTACCTTTCGTTTCTGCCTCATCCTCATGTTAATCTTTGCACGTTTTTGTTCTTACTCTGTTTTCATCTCCATCACCATGAATTTACACCGTTATTTTGAACATTAGGCGACAAAGTGAAACTTAAGAAGCAAGTTTAATTTATTTAATTTCTTTTATTTCCTTGAGTGACATCAAAAGAGATTAAAGTGATAGGTATTTAAATCGAACAATTTTGAATGTTCATACAAAAACGGTTACAACGTTGTACAAACGTCGTACAAAAAAACGTCGTACGAAAAAAAGGTATGGCCTGGATACTAAGCTAAAGCCTGGATGCTAAGCTAAAGCCTCGGAAATCATGCGTTTCTGCTCCGGTTTTACATCCTCGACTCACACTGAGAAGCACTACCGATGCTTTAATCTCACTTTAATTATCACTCAAAGATAAAATATTCATCATGACTGTAAATTATGAAAATCCATTTCTTTGAACAAGCATTAGCAGCACTAGCATAGCCGGAATTCCCATGGCTACTAGCAGGATGAAATCCTCCATGTTGGAGAGGAACATCACAGCACATGGTGCACCGCCTTTCAAAGTAAAAGCCAATAGTAATCACTGGGGTGGGACAAATTAGCATAGCTTCATCATTTAGAGTGTGACACTTATGTTTAAGATTTTACATTTGTATTTAGCATTAAACATTTAGATTTAAAATTAAACATTTGGATTTAACATTTAGATTTAACGTTAAACATTAGGATTTAGCATATAGCATTTAGATTTAGATATAACATTTAGATTTAACATGTAACATTTACACAGCAAAAACTAACATGAGTTAGTTTAACACTGCGTTTTGAACAAATATATCTCTAAATGTATAAAAATGTACATGTACACTATACTATTAAAGCTCTATGATTACATTTATCCCTATGACAGGCCGTAAAGTCTTACTTTGCTTGGATAATTTGTACCTGAATGTTGCTATAATGTATATCTAACCTAGGACTGTAGTCAAGACCACTACTGCTCATTTCAAGACAAGAACAAGCCAAGATCGAGTCAAGACTGAGTCTTAAGTGGGTCACAGTCAAGATCCAGCCCAAATGGAAGCAAGACCGGGTCATGACTGAGACAGAAATCAAAGGGATTTCAAGGCTTTTCAACTAGATGGCTTCATTTATAGATGATGAAGGAATATTTCTTGTCAAACTTTGTGGAAAAGAAGAGACAACATTGTTTAAGAAACTCTCAGGCAAGACCTACGACCATATTTAGCAAAAGATAAATGGCAATATGTCTGAGACAAGTCCAATAAAGGAAACGCCTGAAGACTGGACCTGAGTCCTTCGGCCCTAATCTGAAGTGTTTAGGAGATATGTACTGGATAAACCACTGCCTAAAAGCTTAAAAAAACAGTTTTGGCACGTTGGCTGTCAGTAAAAATGCTGCACACATCTCGGATCGATCCGGTTGTTACTTTTTTAGTTTTTTCTCTGTTGCTGCAATGTGAAAGTTCTGGCATTTCTGGTAGGAGACACTTGGGGACTGTTGTAGAAGAGCAGAAGAGTAGCCTTCAGCACAGACAGACATGTTCTTGCTTTTCACAGATGTTAGTTCCTGAACATGTTGGATAGCTTCGAACATGTTGAAAACTCTCGGTACAAATTTTGAAGATTAAGTCTACTTTTTTTTTTGGTCTTTTTCCCCACTTCTTGCTAAACCTTTGTTTGCATTATTTTTCATGTTTTTGGCCCTTGCTGTAACCACACACTGTAACCTTCATTTTCTAGCCAGTTTATTTGGCATCCTGGTTTACTGTTCACGAGCAGGTAATCGTTTCACATTTTAGAAAGTACCTGCCATTAAGACCAGTGCTAATTAGTGCAGGCTGATAAGACAATGCAAATGAGTCTTGGCGATGCCAAACGTGTAATCGGCGCTAATCCTTGACAGACGATGATGATGATGATAAAGGAAAACCAGAAACAGACTATTACATGTTAAACAGACATGTATTTACATTTCCTCATCCTACAAATATGAAAAGCAAGCACGCCTCACCAAAAACACTCCTGGTGACGGGTGAAAGCAATTATAACCACCCAATAATTACACGTATTAGTGAAGGCAGTGGGCAGATTTAATTAACAGGCTATAATATAAATGCATTTAATGTAATTGGTTATTAAAGTGGCTTAACTGCAAACATAACAATAAGGTCAGTTGAGAGGACAATTTTATCAGGAACATTTTCAATACTTCAAATGGTAATTCTGAAATATGTTCAATAATGAACCACGTTGGTTCACCATATATACAGTATGTCAACGTGCTATGTACAAAAGCTCAGATTAAAAAACAGACCGATTGCATGATAATTATTCTAATTTATAGAATTTATTCCCTATCTCTTGCTTTTCCGATTAAGCAATAAGTCGGATAATTGGCAGATTATTAGCCCGCATGTAAAGATAAACAGTGACTGTGCAGTGTATTGAGTATTAAGTTGTTGAAGATGTGTGCCTGTCTTTTTTTTGTGCTGCTCAAGTCTCCAGAGGCTCTCAGAAACACACACACTACGGATTTACGCACAGCAGCGGGACAGAACATGATCGCTCAGCGCTCATCAGGGAGCGGGAACGGTGCCGGAGGTGGGAGAGTGAGACGTGATGACACGCACGGCGCTAATCCGAGCGTGAAGATGTGAGAAAACCTAAAATAAGGTAAAAGAGTCACCTCTCGCGTTCTCTCTCATGCAGCAGCTCATCCAGAGGGATAACAGAGAGGAAGACACTAGCAAGGATTCATTAGGAGAAATGTCAGTGTGAGGAACTGAGTATAACGCCATATTTCTCCTTATGAAAAATGCCCCCTCGCTCTGCTAATGCCAAGCATCCACGTACAGATGGAAAAATCGTCTGAAACGTCTCTCTCGCTCGCAAAAAATAGTTCAAATAGACTATTTTCCGTGTTTTCCGTATTATCTCTGATCTGCCTGTTTGGATATTTTTGATTGAATCTAATTTCCTGGCTCCCGATGTCAGACTGAACGAAGTAGCATGAACAGGTTCTGCTGAAGACATACCAAAGACCCATCTAAATGCCATCTATGAATATTTTTGAAAAGAACGATTTTACCCTTCTGTTTGTATAAAATTGCTTGTATAAAATCATCCACGTGAGCAGCGTTTTTCAAAAATACGATCTGAAAACGCTGATACGAGCAGGCCACCGCAAATGCCTTAAGAATAACATTAAGAGCACGTGTAATGTGCACCAAAGTGTGCATCACAATCACAGCGTGGATCCACACAAGATCCACGTGGATGAGGATCTCAATGGTCC
The DNA here is from genome assembly GCA_030068025.1 of Parauchenoglanis punctatus. Classification (NCBI taxonomy): domain Eukaryota; kingdom Metazoa; phylum Chordata; class Actinopteri; order Siluriformes; family Auchenoglanididae; genus Parauchenoglanis; species Parauchenoglanis punctatus. The sequence continues at coordinate 26,960 of JAQQZU010025535.1, read as the reverse complement.
ACTAACGCAAGCAAAGGCTGAGACTTGTTGAAAGGGTTAAGGGGAACGAGAGCAACGGATCGTGTTTACTGGCTTATTCTCTAACTGACTAGTTTAGCTGTAACACCCGTGATGAAAACAGCCAGCACTCCATCACACATGCCACCGTGATTACTCCTGATTCTCACAGCTCTCTGCGGTCCTCTCATGATAGACTCATTTTTCATCTACATGGGTTCAATTATTGCTAAAACCTCAGTGGATAGGCACTTAAAGTTGTCCTGTTGAATACACACACAAAATTACAACCACACACACAAAACACAAGGTTCTGACCATGCTAAAAAATACAAACTTTTTCTAAGACAAAACGTATGAAGGATAAAAGTGTGTGTGTGGCTTAAAATGTGTGTGCAGGACATACAGTCGTTGTAATAGAACGAGTTCAAAACGAGTTCTTGTACCCTCTAATCTGACAGAAAAACATGCATGATGGGGCATAACAGCTGTCTGACAGAACTAGAGTCTCATTAAATACGTTAGTTTTTGGGCTCTAATAAAAGTGAAGCTTCAGACACTAATGAATTATAAATTAATGTAAGATGAAGGTCTGTTCAACTAGGTGCACACACACACACACACACACACACACACACACAGTGAATGTTGCGTAACGTCTGAAAAAAAATTCATTATTACTTCTTATAGCAACATGACGGAAAAATGCTCCTAGCTCTAGAGAACAGCAAAGTCCTTTGCCCTTTGACCTTCCCGCAGCAGCACTGACACTGCAGACTCCTTCCTAATGGAATTTATATGACCTAAATTACCCCATATCAATGATTAGACATTTTCTTGTCATTTGTTCATCGTTTAATTAATTTATTACTAGCCTTAGATGGTGTGGCGCATTTGCCCTACAAGTTCCTGTGTACATAACTATAGAAATGCTAACATATTATAACAAGTGCATTAATATTAAACCCATGACCCGTCTTGCAGCCGGAACTATTCTCAAAGCTGCTGATGTAGAAAAACAGATTCAAGAACACAACCGCGCCGTGGGATAATGTCTGAATTGCACACATTCACTACGCAGTTCATGTTCAAGTATAGAAACACACAGGGTTAATTAGTGAAATCGGTAAATGATGATAAAATCACAAATTATAGACAGGTGCGTAGGTGGTGCGTGCATGTGCTATCAGTAAACAAATAAACTTATCTGAATGATGCTTTCTTAATTAATATGCATCAACTGAGTACAATTCTTCTTTTTCTTCTTCTTCTTCTTCTTCTTATTATTATTAGTAGTAGTAGTATTTAAATAAATAAAACCAGTTTTTAGTAACAGCCTCAGACAATTGGAAGCTTCTGTAGGTTCACATCAAGCATCTAGGCTAAATAAAGAGTTGGGAAAAAGTCAGTGTGGATCCTGCAGGGGGCGCTGTAGAGTGTGAGAAACGAGGAGAAAATCTCCTGCTCAGCATACTGCTCTCCTACTGAGAAGAAACAACCTCACACTGAGCACAATCTGCCAGAGCAACCTGCCAGCTGTACTGTTAACTCTCTCTCTCTCTGACACACACACACACACACACACACACACACACACACACACACACACACTGCATGCACTGATAATCAATAACGGGAATAAAAATAGTCTTCTTCGTTAATCTGAAATGACCGGATGACATATGGACTGTCCATGGTCCATAACACGCAAAGCAACACGTGTACAATATTTACAGACACATTACAGTATAATAGTGACGTGAACATTCTACTCTCCTAATATTAACTGCATGGCTCAGTCTCCATTAAAATATGAATGATTCATGGCATATTTATGAGTCATTCCCTGACAATACAGCAAGGTGACATGCAAGGTGTTCCAAAACATCATTCATTTTTTATACATAAATGTTATGAACACTACAATCAATTATTTAGGTTCTGAACAAAACAGGTTTAGTGCTGAGACTCTGCCTCGTGGAGACATTCTGCTGGGGCAAAATCGCAGCACTGAAGCACGTGACTTTGTGTGTCAGTTAAGATATTCAGAAAGCTGGCATTACTGGAAGGTAAATCTCTCTTGCACAGTCGAGGTAAAGATGCAGCGCAAATAAAATACAGCGTTTAAAATCATTGAAAACAATGCAGTACGTAAACGTTTATTAACAAAAAAAAATCCTACTCGTCTAGGACGTTATGAATGAATAGATACTCACCATCTTTTTACAGTAAGCATTACAATGATTTGGAAGTGAAGCAGCTGTCTCATTTTTTTCAAAACATAAAATTTATCTATCCTTGTTAAACACAGCTGCACTTTAAAACGCTTTACAACTCTTAAGTAATAGTCCATCTTTCTCACACCTGGCCTTTGAAATAATGGCTGCTGGCACAGATTGTACATAATAATCTTCGTTTAGACCAGTGATCATGACTTAATTGATCCAGACATATTTTTAATTAGAATAAACGGTTGCTATTGAGAAGTTACGCAGACAAGGTAAGAACCAGGCGCCTCAGTTATATTCAGTTCTGTCCTTGGACCTGAGTATGATATTCTTGTGCAATATCAGTTTCTGGAGCAGTATTAAATCCAGCACAACTGTCTGACAGGCTGATATAAGTTTTGATATATGTTGAAATTTATGTTTTCAGCTAAAAAAAAAAAAAAAATCCCTACAGTATTCCATTCAAGGTGAATATTAATTACACTATATGGCTTGTCTGTGGACGTCTGACCATCACACCAATAATTAGGCCTTCCTGAATGTGACAAAATATAAAAATATGGGGCCCAAACCTGTTCCAGCATGACAATGAAGACATGAAGACATGCTTTGCCGAAGTTGGAGTGGAAGAATTCGAGAGCCATGACCTCAACCCCAACGAACACCTTTAGGATGAACTGGAACGCCGCCTGAGCCCAAGACCTCCCGTGATCTTGATTTAGTATCTCATGGCTACATTAAATGGCATGCATAGATAAATACAATAAATATTTTTTCATGGTGGTGTAAAGGGTAGCGTTGCAATCTCACAGCTCCAGGCTCCATGGTTCAATCCTGAGCTCATATCCAGTTTCCTCCCCAAAACATGCTTGTAAGTAAATTGGTGCAATAGACTAGCTATTGGTCTCCCATCCAGGGTGTATTCCCACTTCTTGTTGAGTGTTCCTGGGATAGCCTCCAGATCCACCACAACCTTGATGAGGATAAAGCAGCTACTGAAGATGAAAGCCGGAGCTATGAGATGGTAACGCTACCTGTGTGCCATTGTGCCACCTATTGTTTCTAGCATTCATACATATTTTACATAATTAGTGTGTAAGGCTGTTTTTTCATGTAATGCCTCTGGTATCAGAATAACAAAATCTGGCATGGTGCTTACATCTAGTCGTACACCCTACTGCATTCAGCCTGTTACTTAGCTGATTTCCATTCATCAAAGTTTAATAAGGCCAAGTTATAAAATCCGATCCATTCCAATGGGAAATCTAATTGTCAAGCGTTTGTCATTTTAACACTGCAGGCTTATTAGGATTAATTTCTGATATCACCATTAAATCTAAAAGCCTGGAATGAAATTTTTGCGTTCATATTGCATCACTAAGAATGTCAGAAAATGCCAACATTGTTTTCACTTCTCGATCAATAGTGAATCTATTCTGCTTGGGTAAATCAGACACGTCAAGCTACAATGCACTTATCACTGGCTGCTTCAGGAGCTGTGACTGGGACTGAATACCGAAAGAGCCAGATGTTTTTGCGGTGATGAATAAAGAAGTGATTTGCTTCTTATTTGTTAAAAGGTAAACTGCTGCTCCTGGACAGCGTCCTGTTGCTGTCCATCAACACCAACACTGAAAATCAGGTTCTGTTTGTTTGTGGTTGGTACAAAATGTTCCTACTCTATTTTATCCATTAAATAGTTGTTTAGAAAAAGAAGAATAGAAGCCACAGCTTCATGTTCGTCTGTGGGTGCTAAAGAGCAAAACACAGCTTGGCATTTACTTTGTAATTTTACATAACTATTAGAGATAAGCGAAACTAATAATTGAATGACGCAAAGTGTGTGTGTGTGTGTGTGTGTGTGTGTGTGTGAGGGGGATCTATTTCATTTCAGCAGCCATGTCTCCATGGTGACATTATGCTATTTATACATTTCATCAGGGTACAATAACAGATTCACGTTGTCACAGTCACACACTCCGACGTGAACCCATGTACACACTCACTCACACACACACACACACACACTCACTCACATGTTGGTTTTACTATCCTTGTGAGTGCCTTCCATTGACATGATTAATGCAGCTAATCATTGCTACGCCTGCACCTAAATCTAACTCTGACGTTAACCTCAGTAAAGAAAAACAAACTTTTTTGGCTCTTTTATTTTTGCTTAAAAAATAAAACATCTAAAATTGTCCTCACAAAGGATAGTAAGATCTGACATTTGGTCCTCATAAGCGTCTAAAAACCTGTATACACACACACACACACACACACACACACACACACACACACATGTGCGGAGCAGCGGTGTTACTTGTTAAAATTAAGAGTGTCTGACATGAAGGCACCTGTTCTGTTCATTTTACTCCTGCACTTCCAGGCTTTAATCAGAGTCTGCTGAATATATTATTCAAGACCATTAGCAGACTATGTGCTCAGATCTCTTGCCACCAGGCACACACACTCGACACACTCCAGCACACTCAAACAGTAACTCTGGCAGGATAGTACACAACCACTCAGCTGCCTGCTTTCTCAACATAATCACAACATGGTGGAAAAAGTGTGTGTGTGTGTGAGTGGGTGAGTAAGAGAGAGACCCTGCACTGAGTTTTTCTTAGATTTTAAAATCCTTTGCCATTTTTTTCCCTGCATCACCTTCCATCCATGCAGTTGTACTGCAAACCCCACTTATAACAAAACCCAAACACATCCATTTTTACACAGATGCTTTCGGTTCTAAACTTGGCTGAGAACCAAACGGCTTATAAACCACACTGCTAAACGATTAGGCCGGTATCTAACTCCATCATTTGTCATGTATATTATGTTGGCTGACAGTTAAGTGATATGAAGCATGCCAACCAATCACATACCACTATATTTCCTTTCACATGCCTTGGAGGTTTCAAACTCCATAAAAAGTGCAGCACACACACACTACGGTTTTATTACAGCACATAACCCCCCCCCCTCCCCAAATCTAGAGTTTTACACACTTTCTCCCTCGTCCTCCATTTCTCTCCTCATCTCACCACTTCCACCACACCTTACTTCTAAACAATTGGGATAAAAAGTCAGTGGGTTTTACAAGAATGAGTCAACAGCCTTAGAAATCTTTCAGGAGACGGAGTCCAGTTTGCTTAAAAAAAAATTGTAAAGTGTTTTACAATCAGTAAAACGGGGATTATAAAATCAGGAAATCACTCAGACAGTTACTTTGCGGGAAAACAAAACAAGATTGTGGTTGATTGTGGTGTAATTTCAGCTTTTGCTAACAGTCCTCCTAGAAACCAAAATCAACATGCTGTGAATGTAATCTATCCTGCAACACTGATATTTGGGGCTATTATGCATCTTTTAAGATACACTATAACAATACAATAAACATAGCATTTTCCCAGTGGAGGTTACAGTGTCAAAAGATTGAGAAGGTCAGATCAGACTTGTACATGCCTAACCTCAGCTCCTACTGGGAAACGTTCCCAAGCCAACTCTGAGATAAAATCCCTCCAGCACGTCCCGGGTCTGTCCCACGGTGTCCATCCAGTGGGAAGTGCTTGAAACAGCTTCACCAGAAGCTGACAAGGGGACTTTTTGTAAAATGTCCAATCAAGGAGGTTCCTCTTTTGGTGAGATACCGCAATTGGTTCCTCTTAATTCAGAAGCGCAGCAGCTGTACTCCAAAGATTGCCATTCTCTTTACCTTATCAGGTAGAGTAAAGCCAGCAACCCTGTGGAGGAGTCTTATTCCCACCCTCCATACACACAAACTATTCTTTCCATGACTACTTTCAGCTCATGATCATAGATGAGGACCAGGATGTAGACTGACTGGTTGAACCACAAGCTGAGCTCCTGATTCACCACCACAGACCAGTACAGTTGAACAAACCATACACTCTTTTCCCATTAATTATGAATAAGATCTCAAACTACTTAAATTCCTCTGCTTGAGGCAAGATCATTGCCCTTACCTGAAGAGTGCCTCCATGGTCTCGGAGTTGGAGTTGCTGATTTTCACCCCACCTGCATATCAATTGGCAGCTAAACATTCCAGTGTGTCATATAATATTAAAAACCCATTGGTGAAGCTTAGCTTAGGGCTAAAACTAATTTACCTTGGGATGAATCCTGAACTAGAAGCCACTAAAAGCTCTATTTAGGCAACTTCCAGGGCCTTCCTTATCTCTCGAGTGTCAGATGCTGCTCAAAAATGCTGCCTACCAAGGATGCTGCCTTCCGATTGGAACGCATGGACGGAAACACATCTGTACAATTTCTGATTATACAGGATGACCACGGTAAAAAACAAAACAAAAAAAAAAAACGAGGGCTCATTTGCACATTGCCTCCTTCTGCACCATCAGCTGACAACGCTATATTATTCAGCTCTAGTTCTCAGGTTCTCAAGAGATGCAGGGACATGAGTGGGTCCTTAGATGGTTGAGCTATAACTCATCCACATCCACTGAGGCATGAAGGACTGCAGCTCTGATTCTCAGCTCCCATTTTCCTTCGTCTGCAGCTTCTCTCTGATCTTTATGGCTTGTTCTAGCCCGGACCAAGTTCACTCCGTTTTCTCAGAAGTGCTCTTCTGTGTAAAGCCTTGTGTAAATCTTGAAAATATATCATTCAGCCACTAAAGCCAGTGGATGTATTGTGTTCAGTGGAAATCACACCGCCAATGCAATAACGTCTCTTTAAATGCTATAGGGGGAAAAAATACACTCATGAATATGGTGTTATTCTGAACAACCACCAAAGTGGTACAAGTTGTAAGGCTCTAGGTGGTGCTAATCACTCACATGAACGTGAAGGGTTCATTTGTACGATGCTATTAAACTCAGGTCATGGATGGCTAATCTCTTGATGAGAGAAAAAGCATACACAGCTGCCAGACAAACTTCTATAAAGTTACGTTATAATTGGATTTCTGATTGACTGACAGGTATTCCTTACTCCCTTACAAAAAATAGATGAACTTAATCACATTTCTCAATCAATGTTCCACCTACTGTATAAGCACGTTGGAATGTAGCCATGACAACAGGCACTTAAAGGTAGCTAGCTAATACCAGCCAACATTAGTTGTCAGATATGTTCTGATTTTTAATTTCCTTTGCACAATGAAGTAGTGAAGTAGAAGGTAGAGTTTCTTTTCACTGGTTACCAAGACATGAACACAACAGGAGGTGGTGAAACCGAGCCGTGTCATTTCTTTGGGTTAATACTTGGGCAAGTTTCCACCATATATCTCTGAGATGTATTTCTCAGGGGAGGAAAACTGAGAGTCAAAACCCGAATGTTTCTATTTCTGAAAACCTTTCCAACAATCTCAAACACAAGCCTTTGCCTTGGAAAACTCCAGCCTGAAACACTTCAACCCTTTCTAGCAGTACACTGGCGTTCCATTAATCCACTTATTGGGCATTTTCAATCAGTATAAGCAAATTAACTATTTTATCGGTGGATATCTGTAAGATTAGGACTTTTTAGTTTTTGTGTGAGAAGTATCATGATTCTGTGTTTAGATGCTGGTGAGCAGGGTGATGGGGAAAAAGGAGGCGTGTGAGCCTCCTTGCCCCCTGGGCAAACACCTCTTCACAATAACATTGGTGCAGAGATAAAAACCGACAGCACAACTAATGCTTTTTTGATAGTAAATCACTGTGTACATCTGAAACAATAAAATTACAAAACTTGTATCCCAATAAAAAACTTATTTTGGAGATCAAGGTGATCTTGTAACATTAAAATAAAAAGTGTTTTAATATTTTGCCGATGAAAATGTGTGTCACATCTTATATGCGTCGCTGGTCGCCGTCTGCCTGGTGACTAATTTGGAATTTTCGACCCCTGGTACGCTAACCATGGATGAATCCAAAAAAAGAAACGTCTCGGAAGAAAACTGAACGTTTAATTCTTCATGGACAGCGTCATTTGCTTTCACTGCCAACAGTGCTGGCTTACCGGTATGCTGGGTGAGAAATTAGCAAACAACGGAAAGTCTAATGTAGAGAAACATCTCCAAAACAAACACACAGAATTTGCTGAACAGTACAAAGCTGGAGATGAACCAAAAAGAGCAGTTTTGGAACTGCTGCGACCAGAGCAAGAACAAAGTCACGTCTTACGGGCCTGACATAGATAAGCTCTGCAGTGATGTTCAAGAACAAAAATCACTTTAACCAGGTGAGAAAGTTATTATTATTTAGGCTTTTATTTTGCAAATATTCTTATACGACTTGTAGTTATGTTTCATGTTCAGGCTTGACGGTTGATTGCCGTATACGTGACTGAGGAAAAAAAGAATGACAGCACACTGAAATGGACTTAAGTCGTAAATATAAACTGGCATGTTTTCATGTTTGCTCTTTTTTTGAAGTGAAAATGCTGCATATGGTTTATTAATTGACGAGTGTGATGGCGTTGACGGCGGGATTAGTAAGAAGGTTTAAGGTTTAGAAGCTGATATGTTTGAGCTGAGTATACAGATAACGAGGTGAAAGAGCTGAACAGACTAAAGCGGCGCTGCATCATAAAGATGAAGCTAGGACTACATCCCACTGCATCACTATTAACTCGTAGTTGAATGGCATTGTTGATATGGGAAACCATCTATGAAAGAAGTAAACTACACTAAAAAAGTCAATGAATATCTGACTTCAATAAACAGCAATACACCACTGAAGACATGGTAATTATAAATATGAATATAATCTAATGTAATATTAATCTAATATTAAATAATAAACCCATTTAGGGTGGTTTTTACTTCAATGGCACAGTGTAGAATTTGGCACAACACAAAAATATCCTTTCCTGTGTCATTTGCCTCAGGGTTTTTTTTTACACCAGTCATTTTCTGTCTTCTCTTACATTTGATAATGAATTGGTGACTGTAACATTAACTATGATTTCAATCGAGACCAGAGTGGCGATGTGAGACTCCTGAAGTGCTGTATTGCGTGTACATGTGCATGGTATTATATCATTCTTATTTAGGGCTACAACTACCGATTATTTTTTATTATTTTTTGATAATTATTTTTGTGACGGTATTTAGCCTACATTGTTTACTGCTTATGACTTTTTTAATCATGTACCACACTTTGTGCAGCTGTTTGCCTGTATTCCAAACCATTATTTGTTCAAATGTTTAACAGACAAATTAAAAATAAAGATAAAATAAAAATCCGCTGCCTGTTTCGCTCACTGAAACTCTCCGATGCTGAGTTCATTTTGCTTGCTGTGTGATTGAGAGGTCAATCATTTTCAGTGTGTGGAATCGACTCCAAAGATTTGCAATGACTCTTAGTTTTTGCTCGAGATTAGTGAATTGATTCTTTTTGGGATCAAATTGTGTACAGAAAGCAGGGCCGGAAAAATATGCTAGTTTAACTTTTTTTAAGTTAATTGATTCAAAAAGCTTCGCTAGCTGCTGCTTAACAAAATATAACAAAGCTGTTCTGGACAATTCAACCAGGAACATCACGCTTCTCCTCATATTCCCACAAACGAATGATAATATTACACACATTAAAACACAAGTTACGTTATGAGGCCAGCAGGGTAGTGCACGGTAAAGAGTTTCATACTGTAGAGAAAGTCCTACTGATGTTTCTTCTCCTCCATTTGACTCAAATCTTTCTATGAAGTGATGTGGCGCATGCGCAGTGTGCTTCATAACGCAGTACATCTAATAATGAAATTACTGGCAATTATTTTTATTAGCGATTTTTATTGATTTTGTTGATTAGTTGTTGCAGTTTTAAATCCTGTAATCCTGTAAATTATCCCCGTTTTTACTAAAAGTGTCTGTAATCTGATTACAGCATTTTTTTTTCTGTAACTATAATGGAATACAGTTACCTTTTTTTGTATCCTAATAATGTAAAGTCGTTACATGTATTCTGTTACTCCCCAAGCCTGGGTATAAGTATTAATGAATTCTCTACACTCAAACACAAGGGCTTACATACTGTAGCCTTTGTACCATATTTGTGCCTGTGTAGCCTGGGGAATGTGCCATGGTAATTTTTAATTCTTGTGTCCTCAGAGTAAGGTTGATTTACCAGAAAATAAAAAAGCTCTCTACAGAAATACAGAGGGGCAGCAAATGGAGAAGGAACGGAGGTTATAAGAATCTCTCTTCTCCTCCTTAGCCTCCCTAAATGTAGTGCCGCCTGCTTTCTCCGTAACGTGCAGAAATCTGCATAATGGCTTTCTGCAATGCCACTGGTGATATTATGAATGCATAGATAAATGTGTGCCTTTAATGGAGTGTTGAACTACAAATTAACATTTTAGATTTAGTCTCTCAGCTAAATGGGTTTAATACGACACCACATCGAATCTATGGAATAGTTTTCAAGATATGAACCATGATCGTAGTTTTAAAACAAAGTAACACCAATTTGTACTTTTGAACTAAATCAGTGATCATCAATCCTGCACATTTTACTGTAGTCACAGCTTTTACACAGCTCATTATCAATCTCCTCAAGGGATTAAGATAGTTGATGAAGCAGGGAAACATGTGGTTAGCATGGGAAAATTCATATGGCAAACACACCAGAAAACATGACACACAAAAAAGGGAACCTGGACAAACTGATCAAGGACTAACACGGAACAGGTGAACACAGTCAGGTAGCAAATCATTGTCAGGACAGAGCTGGAGACAGGATTGGAACAGAAAACCAAAATATGATCACATGGTGAACAAATGGGGAACTGGTTACTGACTGAACAAATTTGTGTGTCACGGTGCTTCTACACGAGATATCCTCGCCTTTAGCCCTGACAGTTTATTGTTGATTGAGTCTAAAATGCCTCAAACCTCTACGCAGCATGAAAATGGTCCTCTGTGTCTCTAAGTGAGCTGGGTGGACACGGGCATTTGAAAGTGGGCATTGAGTTCTGTTTCTCTTTGGGTTTATCACCAAATTGCACAGTGTTGCATTTTCTTTATTCATGATGACACTGAGTGATTGTAGTAAAGTAGTAGTGTATTGATTGGAATAGTGGTCGATGTAATCCTTGAGAGCTTCCAGGTCACCAGATCTAATAGTGCAAATTTTGAAGTGGAAAGCACTTTGTTTGGCTGGTTGGTTTTTTTTTTCTGAAGTGCTCTAGTGTTAGTTTAGTATTTCTTAGTGCAGCTATTGTTGTTCAGGTAGCAATCTATCAGCTCGTGGCTGTCTTGCACTGTAACTCATGAAATGGGTGGGGTGATTGAACACAGTATTTTTTTTAATTATACTTTTTTTAATAAAAACAAATAAATCAATAAATCACCTCATGTCTATGTCTAACACTGAAATAATGACAATATGTCAGGCAAGCAGGCAGACAACGAATGTAAAAGCAAAGGGAGGGCTTATTTACAGCAAATAGACCAAGTCCAAAACGTGAGGCAAAAGGAAAATTAAAAAAACAGGCAATAGTCAAAATACTTGGAAAACAGGGATATCGAAGACAAGGCCGTGGCTAAATCAAAGTCCAAAAAAACATGATCTAAAGACCAAGTAAACCAGAGCATGAACAGAAGGCTTGGCATAATCTGAAAACTGATTAACACTTTGTAACAAACAGAACGAACAGACCTTAAATAGTGTGAGCAGTGAGGGAAAAACTAAACTCAAAACAGGTGAAAACAATCAATAACCAGGGGCCTGAAAGTGGGGAAGTGCAGAGGAGTGCTGGGAGTTGCAGTCCTCAGCGGACTGAGACTGAGACCACCAAGACTGCTGGGAAACTGTTATTACCTCTTACTGTTACCGTTAATAACATTGTTATTTTTTAATGTTAGACTGCTGTCTAAATCAGTGTTTCTCAAACTAGTCCTCAGGTTTGCTCTATAGAGCAGATGGTCCACTGGGAAGCCACCGAGGACTGGTTGGAAAAACACTTGTCTAAATAAATGCAAACCAAATGTAAATATGTGTCTGCATGACTCCCTGGGAAAAATCCCAGTACTGACAGACCTCCAACCCCACGGCTTCCACACGTATAAACCATTTTAGAGCTTTTAAAAAATGCCGACAATTATGAGGCCTTTACACATCTATAATTCACACACAGCAAAAACACACTCACCATCAACACTGCTGAAAGGCACACACAGGGGAAACATTCTCATAAAACCTCTATAAGTACACAACATCGTACAGTGTTGTAAATGCTCTCTCGGCCACTTTTAATCAAACCAAGGCAAGGTTATCATTCGTAGGGCCACATTTAACAAGAGAAACACTACTCACAGATGTTTTAACGATTGTTTATGTTTGTGGTTAAGTTTGTAGCTGACCTACTAAGCATGTGCAAGCTTTAATTAGGCACAACCTATTTAATTAACACCATCATTAAATTAGCATAAACCACTTGTCTTCATGCCGGTGCATAAAAAAAGGCAGAGGTACTTCGTCATAACATTTGCATCGCTGAAGATACACGTATAACATTTACTGTGCTGTGCCAAGAATGATCCACACTACAAATAAAATCTGCTCAGCAGTGGTGTCTTAGTGGTCATTTTCCCCATTGGGCACTGGAAAATTGTGCTATTGTATAAATTGTATTTATGCACAAGTCAGCAGTTACAGCTATCCTTGATCTAATTAGTCAAAATTCTTCAAATCATTACTTTCCTTCCCGTTTCCTATGCCATGAAGAGCTTATCCAGGGTGCTCAGCATGTCTGATAGCCCACATTTATCAGACATGCCGAAGCCATGGGATTCAAGCCCACATTTAATTCTGCTCAGGCTCTACCATCTCTGCTGCTGTCTGCCATTTTCAACGCTAATATCACCAACACGGCAATCTGCAAAGCTGCAATAAACACATTTCAAGGAAATTAATTTTCCAGCTCAGGAGCTTTATCTGAGTTGTTCTGAACTGAGTGACAAGCTTTGAACAGAGGCTTATTCACTCTTCCTCAGCTGTCCAAGCTCCTCAACAAATGGCTTCCTCTTTAAGAGTCTCAATAATTATTACTGGATCAATATGAAGGTGGATGCCAACTCTGCTGCGACAGGAATCTGCTGCCAATCGTCACTTGCTCCTGGGAGACATTCTTCACTGAAGGTACAGACACGCACGTTTGCAATTAATGGTCCTTGGGGAGCCCGGGTGACGGAGTGAGAGAGAGAAAGAGAGTGAGAGAGAGAGAGTACGTATTACTTTCTTCCTCCACTAAAGAGAAACCAGCAGGCAAGCTCACAGTACAGAAGACCTGAGTCCAGACCACTGAGCTCAAGTATAAAACAGTATAAATCAGTCTTAAAATTGTAATTGTTGACATTAAAATGAAAGCATGGTAAATTCTACGCTGCATGCACTTCACCAGATATTGTTAAGGGTAGCTAGCTGTCATGTTAACGTCATCCCCATTAAGTATAAATTGGTTAGTGTTTCGTTTTAAAGGTGCAGTCAACGATTTTAATCCAATACACTTTTTGTCAAATTCAGCAAATATCCCATCGCAGTCTGCTAGTTGTCTGTCCTGTATGTGCGCCTGTCCATCCAATCAGCAGCAGGGGGCGTATTCCAGCCAAACACAGATAGGGGGGAATGTGGAGGGAGGGGGGTGTTGTTGTTAGTGCCGTTGCCTGGCAATGAGCGTCCATGAATTTGGGTGGGCGGAGCTATAATCGGTTACTTCCCCTTTAACACATAATCAAGTATGTTCTTCTGGACTAATATCAATTATATATGTGCTTGAAATATTAGATCATAATCAAGTTTGTAAATAATTTGATTTGATCAGTCTCATAAATTCTCACCCAATCTCCTTGCCGGTTATACTCTTTATTTCACAGCAAATTAGAGTAAAGTAGTGCTCGTTGCACTTTATGGACATGACTCCAGCCAGGAAAACGTATCCTGGAATGACAGAACACACACCTCCATCCTCCCCCTGTGATATGACTTCTTACTGTGTCCCAGCAGTAGGTGCGAGTTTTGTGTTTTGATGCAGTTTGTCCACCGGGCTGCGACTCAAACGCACACACACATAAAAAAATCAACAGTTTTTCAACGATCACATGTTGCGAATGAAAGGCAATGAAGCTCCACACACAAGAAAAATTAAATATACAAATCCCACACTTTACACGGTACACGGAATTTTCTTTTAATCCCAAGAAAACTAATTGCAGATTTAATGCCATGTCAGTCGTATTAGCGCCCTTCACGCCATTGACTCGCTCTGACACACGACACTGAGCTTTTTGACAGCTCTGTGGTTGACCATTTCCATCATTCTAGAGCAGCTTTTAAAGTGCAATTTGTGCCTCACGCAGAGTGCATTTAACAGCCGGATCCAGCCATAATTTGGTTGCTGCCTTAGTAACGCTAATGTTAGACTCACTGCGAGCCATTTTGTGGCTGCATGGAGTCACGTTTGCAGCTACGCCTCCTCATTTACAAACATCTAATCCTTTTGGCTCCCGTGAATGCCGTGGGCAGTAAGATTTAAGCACACACGCTCCTGACGACAATGAAAACGCATCAGCCGTTTTGCAAAGGAGTAGATAGTAGTGCAACTCAGGAATCCAACATAATTTATTTCCTAAGGAACTGACTGATTTTCTCACAAGCACAGGCATCAAATCTGGGTTTGTTTGGGGGCGGGGCTCGTAATCGCAGGTCCACTTTGACGTAGAGTTCTTTATGAACCGTAGATTGATTATCAATTCCATATATCACTTTTGTGCAAGGCAGGTTTTTAAAATGGTAGGTATTAGGATTATCCATTTGCTGTGTTTTTTTTTTATTGTTCTCCTTTGGTATTCTCAAGTGGTGAGGAACAACGTGCAGACATGCTGTATGTTTTTCACAAAGGTGCGTTAATTACAGTGCTCCAGATCCATCAAATTCTGGTTTTATATGTCAATAAGGCATCCTCTTTCCCCTCTAAAATGTAACCTGAGACAGGAATGAAACGTGACAAGTTGAACCAATCACGTTACTCAGTGTGCTGCGTCGAGCGCGGCTAGCTTCCACATTTCATGCGGATCGCACCAGCCTCAAAAACAGGTTTCATACTTCACCAAAAACGTATCGCACTCTCAGGGCAAGTGTGAAATATGTTTGGACCTGTTTCAAACTATTTCCACTTTTCCGTCTGCTTCTCCTAAGAGACCCTATACGAGAATAAGGCCGTCTACTGTGGCTCAGGATTTGATTTCCACACACCAGCCCTGCACGGCTCACTGCTTCAGCCGGTGCACATGACCATCACCTTTTTTTCCCCCCAAACTTCATCCTTTCACTCTATCAATCCATCTTCCCTTCTCTCTTCTATCATTTTATCCTGCACACTCCACAATCTCTTCATCTCCTCCTCGGCTCTCATAAGGGATGAAGAAATACACGACCTGTCGGCAGCGTGCAGCTCTTATTGAGTGGATATTACGGAGGCACCGAGGATGGAAATGTAAGAGCAGGTAAACAGCGCTGTGCTCTTTCTTCATCACCGTTCCTCTCATATTCACCACACGCACACGTTGCAGCAAACAAAGCAAAAGAATCTCTGTTTTGGTCCTGGTGCCTGGTAACGTAAGAAGTGTGTGATGGGGAACTTCATTCAGTCGTCACTAGTGTATCGAGTGGATTGTATAGAAGTGCTGCACTACATGATCTAAACACGAGAACGAAGAGACTGGATCATCAGTGAGCAAAGAAAAGCACACATATGCAGTTAGACTCTCTCTCTGATGCAGCAGGAACTTAATCCTGTTACGCTTGTCACTTAGATAGGAAATGTCAGTATGAAGCTGCACAACTTACTGCTGAACATATGGATAATCGCACATACTGTACACACACTGTTTAATCTGATGGTACCTAAAATGTGCCTTCATAACACATTCATAAGCACTGCATCTATATTTTATAAAGCAGTACTACAGGATTTATGAAGTGTGATGTACAGTATATGGCAATGAGTACGCCGACACATGATTATCTTCCGTAAACACACGATTGTCTCTATTCTGTAGCATTACAGTTTCTCCTTCTTGGAACTAAGAGGCCCGAGCCTTTTCCAGCACGACAATGCCCCTGAGTGCTCAATGAAGACATAGTGTGCCAAGGTTAGAGTGGAAGAACTCGAGCATCCTGCACAGAGCCCTGACCTCAACCCCACTGATCACCTTCGGGACGAACTGGAACGCCGACCGCACACCAGACCTCCTCACCCGACAGTGTTAATGCCCTTGTGGCTGAATGGGGAAAGCCTCATACACAGCCATGCTCCAAACTGTAGTGGTCAGCCCTCCCAGAAGAGTGGAGGTTGTTATGGGAGGAATGAGATGATCAAAAGGCAAACGTGAGTGTGATTATCTGGTGTCTACAAACATTAGGCCAGACAAGAAAAGTGCCTGAGGTTTTCATGCAAAAGAAGGAAGTCATGGCACTGATGGCAAATTTTTTAAAACTGTTTTGACGTGTTGACGCTGTCCTCTTCATTAAAGTACTACTGACTATGTTTCAAAAAGTGCATTTCGTTGTAGAGTGGCGTATCACCACCCATTTATTTATTTAGTTAGTTAGTTAGTTTCTTTAAACAGCAATTTAACGAAACACTGTAACTTCCTTCCAGATTTTGTCCACTGTTCATATTACCTTCTTACGAGAACCTAAAAAGGGAATTTACTAACAAAAACTGCTGCTTTAATGGTGAAGGAATGGACCGTTGGGATCTACCTGCCTACAACAGATATGAAACAAAGTCTGCTTTGTAAAGGAAGGAAAGGAAAGGAAAGCAAGAAGAAGAAAAAAAAATGCGGGCATCATTAAAAATTGCTTCACAGCAACATTTCACTAGGAAAAGGAAAAAGCAGGAGAAATATTAAAAGATCTGAGAAAGGTCATACTGCTGTACAGTGGGACTGAATCTGAAATGCCATACAGACGTAATCTGATAATGCAGATCGCTCCCAAATGCCATGCTATAACTACAACCAAGTAGTATGGCGTTATAATATTATGTCCTCACTGGGGATGAATCCTCTGCTGAACTTTTATGTTTGAATAACTGGAAGATAAGATATTAAATTGTAAAGGCGGGAAAAAACGTGTTACGGCATATATGCGTATCGTGATTGAACGCTCCTCGTTTATAAATACAAAGAATATGAGCAATGAACAGAAATATTAAATGTATAGCAATGTTGTGGTTAAAGACTTCTGCCATAAATTGAGCTTTAATATGCAAAGCCGAGGTACCTGAATGGTCCGTTGTAGTTAACTTTTAATGGAGTTGTACTGAACATTACTGGAAATGTATTATCTCGCTTTTGTCCTTCATATCTGATGCCCTGTTCCCGCTTACATGAGAGTAAAAAAAAAATCTTTTTTTTAACAATTCGCCTCTTAACTTGCACACTGCCGATTTCCGTTATCTGATTTCTCATGAAGTGACTTTCTGACTTCAAATCCAGAACTTGAATACTGGCACCTCACACGGTTAAGCAGTTATTCAAATAAGCGTGCACATCCCTAATCCACACCAGTACCGTGCACACAGATCTCTCTACGGTTATATGCAGTTCGATAAATCTTTAGGTCTTCACGTTCGGTTTGATTGTCACGTGGATGTGAACGTTTCCGTGTGGCAGCTTTACATTTACTTTATGAACAATGGATTAAAATGGCGCCGTCGTGTTGTTCACGCGAGCCTGCTTTGGTGTGTGTCATGGGCAGGAAATATATTTTTGGTCAGGAAGTAACCTGTTGTTGTTCACAGGAAACTTGAATGCTGAAAGCATGGAAACATGTTAGGATGAATGCTATTATCTGTTCGGTGCTCAAAATATTCTGATCTCAATCCATCACATCTTTATTTATCTTGTAATTTAGTCTGGTCTATTATTTACCTGGAACGTTTTTATGTTCATGCAGTTCTTGGTGTCGACAGAAGGCTAAATAATTTACAAGGTCCTGTGGTCTCGCCTAGGATGAGCCACAGCGATTGTCTGACTTTAATTAGATCCTGCACATTTTATTAGTCTAATGCAGTAGTTTAAGCGTGCCTGGGGCATCATTAGGGCGGGTAAGACCCCCAGCTATTAATCTGCTTAATTTGATTGACGGGGTGAGTTTAAAAATACAACCCTGCACACGGGCCTGCAGTCTCTGCCATAAAGTAAGCTGGCGTTAGATCATCGAAGCCGTAGAGAACCATAACTCTGCAGCGCTACTTAAATATTCACACTAATGCCACGCTGATAGTGCAAGTCGAGCATCGATACACAACCTGTTACACACACATTCCGAGAGTAAGCAGGAGACGCACACAGTGATGAAGTGTCCCGGCAGGCAATGGGGTTAATGGTCCACCGTATCAACATCATATATCCGCTTCTCTTCATGTGAGACGGGTAAGTGGAAGTTATTTCAAGGCTGACTGGAAGGGAATTAAGCGCAGATCTGAGGAAGTGCAGGGGAACTGCTTTTTATCCAAAACAAAATTATATTTTATGACAAAAAATCAGTCACACAGCGGTCATGAGGAACGGCTCGGTTATTACATGAAGGGTTATTATCCAGATGTACAGATGTTGTTTTTCCTATTAAGACCACTTGAGGACTATCAGGCAGAACATTTTGTATCTGATCTGGATTCCTGGTTTCACCCCTGAAGCCACTGTTCAGAGGCGATAAAGAGGAAAACACTTGCAGGTTACCGGGACCAGAGAAAGAGGGCTTTCACACCATGTCTTCAACTCCAGAGCGAAATGAATCCGGTTTAAATTAGTTTGCTGCACATAATTAAAAAGCAAAAATAATGATAATAATAATGATAATAATTAGCCGTGGGACACGTCTGGCTGAAAAGAACATGGAACTGGTGCGCAATAGATTGCTAAATAATTATCTGAACAACTACTTTCAAATAATTTGTGTATCACATTCACTATTTTTCTCCGCAGGATATGTCACATTTCGCAAAACATATTCTGCGACACAAAATACACAGCGGTTTGGATCCACTTCCTGTGTTTGGGTCGCTTGCGTTCCCACTGCCTTCGAACCATTCTGGAGTTGGATTGGAACCAGTATGAGACTACCCCCCCGACATGCTGTCAGACTGGTTACTTTGGTCCATGCCGAGCGATTGCTGGGTTCCTTCCTGACTAAATAACCACACCGAGAGGGAAAATGCTCCTCCCATAACCCTGTTTTCTCTGGAAGCACACACACACACACACACACACATGCTTTTGTTGTCTTCATGTCATGGTTCCAGCGATTTTTATCCTTTGTCCTACACGTCACAAAGCATAATCTTTATTTGTCATTAAGTTGAAATTGCTACATAAACACGAGTACATACAGAACACACGCAAACAGTTCATTACACGATCAGCTTCATTTTCTTTTTCCTCATGTCATTAAGCCAGATACTTGATAATGCCCACAACTGCACATAAATGGTGCATTTCTACGCATCAAAGTTTTCGATTCCTAAAAACTGTCCAGTATAATAAAAAAAAGCCTATATTTTTTCCTTCTATCTTGAGAGTTTAAGTCAAAGAAGTGTTACTGACTCTATGCTAGAGGAGAAAAGAGAGAGCCGATGTTCATGTCTACATAACATTTCCTCCTTTTCTTGGTGGTCAATAGATGGTCAGTATTTTATATCTGTTTCACAGTGGTTCAGTTCTGCTCCTGACAGAGCTGTATACAACTGGAAGAAAGGGAACTGCAAACTGTTTAATGTATATTTCAACACATGCTTGGTAGAAAGGGGGGAAAAAAGAGCCTTTGTTCAAACAGTTGAGCAAATCTTATTTCTTTCTTCACTCCCAGTCTGAAAAAAATGAGAAGAGATGTTTGGACGGTCTCGTTCGCTCTTAAAAAAAATATTCAGGCAAAAAACATGTCCATTGCTCCAGGTCTCTCCTCCCATGATCGCCCTTCATCCGTTCATTTGTTTTATCATCCAACATTAACCAGAAAAAAAAGTCAAACATCTTCATTCAAATAGAAACGAATTAGAATATTGTGAATAGTACAAAAATAGTCCGGGCCTAAATGTACATTAAAATTGCTATGCACATTAGTCATGCCTTTTAAATTAGAAAAAAAACAATTTCATTAGCATATATGAAATGTTAATATAACATGCTTCATGATGACTTTATTTGTTTGTTTATATAGGAACTGTACAAAAGATAATTTCAGGTGAAACTAAGAAATAATACACGCACATATATACCATACAATTATGTGTAAACAGTTTTTAAAAATAGCTGAACGCCTTCTGAGCGCCCTCTGGTGGACAAACTTGCACAAGTTGCACAACGTGACGGTTAAAGGAACAGTCCTGATACGAACATGGCACAAGTATGAAAGAATATTTACACTTTTGTTAACCACAAAAGATCATTCCTACTTAAATCGGATTTGCGGAACAGTCGGATTTGAGCCGTCTGAGTGAACAAAGCTATGGAGATCAGGTTCAGGAGTCCGTATCCAAACTAACGATTAATACAGCTGAATGATTACAGACAAAGTTCACCACGGAAGCTGTTTCATAACTACACAAGACTTTATTCATAGTGAACTCTGTGGGGATTCGCTGTGACTCACCGGCAGGAACAAAACACTGTAATTAGTCAGAATAATTGCACAGCTGTCATGCAGGGGTTTAGCAAGAACAAAATGTTTCCCAGTCTTCCGTATCTGCTTCTCACAGCATCGCACACCCAGACACAAAGACACACACGCACACAGGACTTGGATCCCAATTAACCGACAACAAACTTTGAAGATTTTTGTTCTCCAATCCTGATATTTATCACACTCAGGCGTAAGCAGCAAGCTTTAAAAGGAGTGCGTTCATTCACACACCAATATCAGCATGACAAACGGCACAGAGAACTTACCTGCCCAGGCCAAAGAGGACAGATGGGAAGTTCAGGAAGAGGCATGGAGGAGGGAAGGAATACCAAATACAGACACGTACACCAGGGTCACCACATAGGAAAAAAGAAAGAACACACACACAAGAAATACCATTTATAAAATGACCAGTGAGAGATGAAAAGGACCTAGGGTTATGGTTGGCCCAACATGCTCGAGCAGGGACATTTCTCTGGGATTTATCACTAAAGATTCATGACTCTAAAAGGATGACGTTTCCCAGGAGCGTGCAGTCGTCTCAAAAAAGCACACTCTCGTACAGTCTAGTTTATTGTATTTCACTTATATTGAGACCGAGCTCTTTCGTTCGGCCTCGGTGCTCAAGTCAATTAGGATCAATTCGCGGGTCGTCCTGGAGATGATTATCATCACTAATTTGTTTTCACAGAAGAATTCTTCCCCGACCATGGATCAATCGCACCAATTCATTTGTTGAGGATCTGCTGGGAATGTATTTATTCAAACAAGCACGGATTTGTGTGCATGGATTGTCAATTTTTAGAGCACTTCTGTCATACCCAAGGCCACGTTACAATCTAAAAAAAGGCAAAAGGGAAACAGCAGCAAAAATCATTAAAAAAAACCCCAAAAACAACAAAAATAGACAGAGTCAGCAGAGTCCTTTAAAACTTGTCATAGAGAGAGCGAGAGAAGCTCAGCGGTGAAGCCGGTCACAGACCCACCGATGGCCAACGCTAACACGGCCCACACATCCCGCATGGCCATATTAGCGCCAGACACCACCACTGCAAAAATCCAGGAAACAGATCCCTGGAGCAGCACAAAGAGGGCACAGAGGGTGAAGCAACGGCGCCCCGGCCGTCTACAGCAAGAGTCCTAATCAGCACAAAGTCAAAGGATTATACACCTGTAATTTCCACAAAGCACTCTCTAAATCACTCAGGGAATTCCACGGTCAACCTGTAAAAGGAAAGTATTCAGCGGGCCATAGTCAGATCCAACACGAGCCAGAAATTTCCCTCTTTGAGTCAGAAAGTTGATGAAAACCAAAGAGAAAACAAAAGTTATTTATGCTATCCAAAAAAAAATAGGGAGCAGAAAATGAAAACGATGGGCACGATTTGAACAGAGGAAAGGACGGTTCGACGGGTTTGTCCTTCGCGATCTTGTCTTTTTACTGAGATAAATAGCAGCATGTAGGCAAATATGGAAAATTATAGCTGTGTGCTCAGTGTTCATCACCTGCCGTCTAAAATTAAACTGAGCTACAGGTTGTTGTGTGAAAACTAGAATTATACAACTCAGTCGAATTTAAATGGCGTCAGTTATAATTAAATACTTATTTACACAGCAAGTGTGTGTGTGTGTGTGTGTGTGTGTGTGAAAGAACTGTGTCAACAAGTCATAATTACAATACATATATCCGCTATGCTATTGTCTTTATTCTTATTATAATACCCATCTTTTTAATGTACAACATTGTGTTCTTCAGGTTAGAGACTGAAATACGCCCATGTGATCTGTTTCTTCATCTCAACATTAGATGAGATAAAAGTAAGATATGAATTTATCATACTTATAGATAACTGTGCAAAAAAAATCAGTTAATGAGCATGAGTGATAGTGTGTGTGTGTTTGTGCACTGTCATGATTAAGTCAAAATTAATAAACAGTGCATTAGCATGTGCAGCCTAATTGTCTGTCTCAACAGGACAAGAGGTCCCATTAGGCTAAAAAGCTCTGCATCGGGTTGAGTGCGCTAACCGCTACAAGAAGATAACGAGCGAGAGAACAGTTTTAATGAAAGCCTTTTACTAACCCCACTCGAAAGCCCTGCATCAAATAACTAAGAGCAGTTTAAACACACAGGGCAAATAGAAAAGAGAGCAGGAGGAGGAAAAGACTGACTCAGAGGATTGGCTCATTGCATGTAAGAGAGAAAGGGCAGCACCAAGAGTCAACCCGAGCGTTACCTTGACAAGTGTCGACTTGAATTTACAGGCCTTATAGGACTTTTCTTGCGTGCATTCAGCAGCCACATATTTAACATCCTGTCTGTCATGAACATGAATCTGAAAAGTAAGCCAGATGTTTACTAGAAACTACATTTGTGTGTAATAATAATTAGGAAGAAACAAAAGCTTATGTCAGTAGTTTTTAGTGTAAACTGATTAGTCTGCTATATTGAATTTGTTTTATGGAAAAAGAAAAGCCTCACATGTGAGACTACTGCCTCTGAAGAAGACGAGTTTGGTGAAAAGATGCCACACAGCCTCTGCAATATGGAAGTGATTTCGTTTTAGTGAATCACATGGGGTAACACTCGCACATTGTGCCAGGGACGGCGATATCCCTGGCTAAAATCCTGAGGTTCAGACTTTGCTCCCAAGCAAATTTGTTTGACTGAGCATCAGGGCCTACCTATATTAATTAATGACCATACGCTCACGTTAACTTTATATCCGATCGCACTGGTTTTGGAGGCTTTGTAAAAAGGAGCGTGAACGTCTGGAGCTCAGAGTGTAAAACTCAATGTAACCAAACGCCAGAAAGTAGCAGGAACGGGACCAAATAATAAATGATCTACTCCCTCCTCTAGCCATTCACACGACTCGCTTCAACTTGGCATTTCGCATGCAGCTGGGAAATAGAGAAAGATTTTCACCTTTTGACTGAGCGTCCTGAAAAAAGCTTGACAGACTGTCAGTTATTGAAGTAGGTGATGAGAGAGAAATGGAAAGAGACAGAAAATGCAGAGGCAGGGGCAAAGCTGAAGAGGTGCTGGAGGTAAAGAGATGAATTCTGTTCTACACTTTGGACCTGAGGGATCTGTGTGTTTCATGCCTCGGAAAGTCTGCGCGCTCTATGATTTCAGCGTGTAGGATCTGAGACATTATTTGAGACTCGGACTGCTAAGTCGAGATGTTAAACGTCATATGAAAGATTTTGCTTGTTGCCACTGACACAATAACATTCATTTATTAGTAGGCTTTATTAATGTGAGTGATTCAGGAGCAATAAACTCTGATTATAGTAGCGAGAAATGTTTTTGTAAATGTACGTAAGATATTCTTTTAATGATAAACTACTAAAATATATTACTATAGTAACTACAACTAATAGGAAAGGTAGCTGTGACAGGAAGCGTGAGAGTTGACACACACACACACACACACACCTCTACAGAGTGAGTCAGAGAACCTAATATTCTCCTCCAGATGCTGCAGCATACAAATCGAGAGCTAGAGAGTATGTTTCACTCAGGAGAGTGTGTGAGAGATTCCCTCTGGTTTAGGTGAGATGTACCAGCCCACTCTGAGTCATATACTATATGATTCAACCTCATACTGAGCAAATGGACGCGAGTACACAACTCGTCTTCTCCATGAGACACGCTCACGTCACGACTCGTATCGCAGCATGCCTTTGAGACTTCTACATGGATTTTCAGCTCATGCCCTGAACCTCAATCCCAGCCACACGGAGCTGCTGGGTATCACTGAAGTGCCTCCAGTCAAGATTTTGTGATCTCCTTGGAGACCTCCATGAGAACGCTACTTGACAACACAAAGGTGTAGTGTTGTAGAAGGTTTCTCCTTTACTACACTGGAAAGATTTCATTATTTCTCTCCGCAGAAACCTCCCAGGTGCTCGTTCTGCCCGTACACTGGACCACTACAATTCACATCTGGTCTTCCCTTGTGCTCCGTCAAACCTGACATTACATACAAAGGGCAAAAATGGACCGGTGGGACAAACCCTCCCATTCCTGTCAAATCACACCTCGGTTTGACTCACCATCCATCAAGTCACAGGACATTTATCAAAACTTTTCCCTGTACTGAGCTCCAAACAGCTGAATCACTGGTTGTTCATAAAGGAAGATCTTCCCCAATGTCCATACTCAAATGTGGCAACTTTAAAAGTTTAAAATATAATTGTGTGTGGCAAGTTTTTACTGGTTCATTGTCTCCTTATTTCCCTTGGATTTGACACCTTGGCTCTGCACTCTGACGCAGTTTACGCAAACCATTTTCAAATAAGACGAGCCTTCTGATTTGATGTCGCGAGGATGTGATTATTCTCCCGTCTTCTCCCGAAGATAATCTAATCTAATAAATCTAATACCTAATAAAACCGCAGGCAAAGGTACAAAGTCAACAGGCAGAATCGGATTCCAAAAACCAGAATAAAGTTCAGATGATCGGCAAACAACATAGGGAAGGTCAGGCAAAGGCAAAATCCAAAAAGAGAAACAGAGTCAAAAACCAGATCATCAATCACAGAGAAATAAGGCTTGGTGATAGCAGACAAGAAGCTTCACAGACCCCGTTTACACTTGGTATTAAAATGCGTCTTGGGCGATCTGATCACAAATGGACAGCGCTAAATACAAGTGTAAATTACCTCCAAGACGCATTCGCTCAAACCACTTGTCGAGGAGGTCTGGGACGCATTTAACTACATACCTTCTGCAGTGTAAACGCCAATGTGTCCTGATGTGTCCGCAACACGGACGTAACAGGAAAATACGTCATTAATGCTGGACGCGGAGGTTGTTTTGGTAACAGCACGATACGCTAGAAAATAATGGAGAGGAGCAGCGATGTACGTGGTTGGAGTGCAAGAAAATATTTGCATGAAGGTATGTTGCAGATTTAATGGTTTAATATAATTTAATATAATTTTGCACGGGGACCTTTGACTTTCTAGCGTAAGTGATATAGGCAGTAATGAAATTTGAACAAAAGTGGTCAGCTGGACACCTTGGAGACGCCTGATAAACACAGGTGTAAACGGCGATGTGTCTCTGCAGTCCATTTGTGAGCTGAGTGCTCAAGACGCATTTTAAAACCAAGTGTAAACACAGTGTGTGTCTGTGTCGGATTGCATGTCAGTGTCCTCCATGTTATTAGTGTCTATGTCCTTGTCGGCCATGTGGTCTGTATGCGTAAATGTAATGTTTCTTGAATGTTTGTAAATGTTTCTTGGTGACGAAGCACCGCTTCAACCTCACTGTAAAAGGCTCATCGTTTGTACGATGCATCTGAGCAAGCTAACCATCTGAAAATGGTCTTACACAGCTGCATAAATTTAAGCACCTTTAAGAGTACTTTTATCACAAACTCTATAAAAGCCTCTCCATTCTTATATTTTTTAGAAAGCGCATTATCCTAGTCAGGGTTGATTCTGGACCACAGGCTGTGAGGCAGGACTACACCATGGAGTTTATCAATTATTTCATAGCATCATATTTGTATATTTGACATTCAAATGGTATTCCAGAGAGGCATGAAATCTGGACACGTTTACATTTAGAATTGTTTCGGTCAAACTCCACTACGCTGCAGCTATGAAGCACTTTTAAAGCCTGTAGTTAATTCTGAAATTTGAATAGTGATGTTTTGAAGCTGGCATCAGCTGGCAAATTTGTTCTAGCATGAAGATATGGAGAATACAAAGCACTTCTGGATAGCCACGTCTCCAAATGTGCTAAATGTGTGTACATCACTTGGGGGTCCCAAGAATCAGAGATAAATTGCTGATGTCAAAGATGAACATTAATGCAAAAAAAAAAACAAACAAAACAAACAAATGAATGAATATACACAGACAGAGAGAGAGAGAGAGAGAGAGAGCCATAAGTGTGAGTGAGCCACCTGCCCGTGGAACACAGATGAGCTGGTAACTGTATTTACAGACTGTAATAAATCATACACACACTAAGTGCATCATATATACGAGAGAGAGGAAGAGAGAGAGAGGGAGAGAGAGGGAGAGAGAGGGAGAGAGAGAGAGGGAGAGAGAGCGAGAGAGAGAGACC
>JAQQZU010025416.1:18169-31102 GCA_030068025.1 Parauchenoglanis punctatus | reverse complement strand
AGAACATGCAAACTCCGCACAGAAAGGCACCCTGGGTGACCCGGGGATCGAACTCAGGACCTTCTTGCTGTGAGGCGTACCAGGGGTATAATGTCTGCTACTTTGGAAGTCAGACTTTTCCATAACAGGCTGCTGAGGTTGATCAGTATGATGGATACCAGGAAATTATGGTTTGTGGTATGTGGTATGCGAACTGTGCTAGGCAGCTAAATTGTTATATAAACCCTAGCTAGCTTATTTGTGGCATGTTTCCATATTCCCAGGCCTAGTAACACTGTTCTCAGGACTTACCTTTCTGTGTCAAAATTATGATATCCATAATCCTTACATGGGTTGTGGTGATTTATTGGCGTCCAGTCATCTCAGTGGGAGACAAAGAGACCAACACACACACACAGGCATGCACGCACCCACCCATGCACACACACACACACACTTACAAGTGCTGCCTAACTGACAGAAAGCAGTAGCAAAAACATCTGCTGCAATGTAAATAAGCAAATACAGAAACAACCAGAGCACGTTGTCCCACATGGCTTACTCTCATAAAGCAGTCCAACAAAACCATCTGCTCCTGTATTCTGTATAACACACATCAGAAATACACAACACAAACCAATACGCACTACAAATCAGTAATAAGCTCTCACATAGAACAAGACGACTGTGGCTTGCTCCAAAATGATGCACAGGTGATACAAACATTGTATGTGCTTTTGTACATTTTGTCCATTTTGCTTCTTTTTTTAAACATAGTTGTTATGTAGAGCATCTTTATTGATCTGTTCACGGCTGTCTGCTCTTCAAGGTCAAGGGTGCAAGGATCCTCTGACCACAGTTTTATGTTACGGTACTTTGTGTGTGTGTGTGTTTGTGTGTGGGTGTGAATAAAACAGAATGTGTATAATTATGGACAACTTGCATTAAAATTTAAGTAGCTTCGTCCAACCTTTCAGAAAGACACAGTCAATATTTAGTGAGTTTATGGTCTAACTGACGGCTGGATAAAAATATAATAATTCTCAATTCATTTTTATTAAGCTGTTACCACATTTTTATAAGCTGATAGAGAATTCTTTTGAGAATGCATAATATTGTCACATGCAATGAATTGTAACTATACAGTCCATAATTTGTCATTTTAATATTAGAAGATTAATTATTGTAAACTTAGTGTTAGAATTAGTGTGAATTATTGTGAAGGGATTATACACATAGTTGAACATCTTACTTTCAGTAATGTTTAGTCATGCGTAAGTCAAACATTTGAAAGATTTGAAAGATTTCTCAATTATGTAATTGCAAAGTGCAATTACTGTGCTGCGGAGTGAAAGCACTATAAATGTTTGTGTTTATTTTGTGTTGAAAAATCTATTACCAATAACCATATGATTGGTTGCCTGAAAAGGAGCAACAGTAACGACACCAGCGCCTTCATGAAAAGATTTTCAACTCGGAGCGTTTGGAGTGGCTGCACAAATAAGGCAGAGCACTCTGGAAAAAAAAAACAGCCGCTGGCTAAGGCGCTTTTTCTCTAGGTGGCTGCATTCATGCTCATTCTCGTTGGGAATTGAAAATCAACACTGGCACTCATAGAAAAAGCACTGTGTGTGGACATGCACCCTTATTCTTTCCATGTTTAATGGGGTCTTTATGATGTTTTTACTTTATGTAACCAAAAGCTTTACAATGCATTGGCCGGGAATCGAACCCGGGCCTCCCGCGTGGCAGGCGAGAATTCTACCACTGAACCACCAATGCTTGGTGCCACAGCGCTTTAACCCCTGGCTTGCTGATCATGGACTATGTAGCACTATGCAAAAAAACAAAAAAAACCATTCTCTCCTAAGCTGCACTAAATCATTTCTGTTTGAAAATTTTTTCCTCAAAGCAGGGCCAATTCATTATTATTTTCTTGTTCTGTTTAATTAACCCATTGTGAACTCTGAGCTCTATGGTCCTGCTTGTGCTGGTGAGTTTGTGCATTTTCTAATAGCTGTCTTCATCTCCGGCCCAGAGCCCAGCACACACAGCCTTCCTTCTGGTTCTCTATTAGATTAAAATAGAGTGAAGAGGCTTCTGGAGGCCTTGGCCAGTTGGGCAGCAATGAAGGGAAGTTCACTGACAGACTGTGCGGAGAAGCAGAGCAAAGCTTATTGGCTGATCGGTGAAATGAGACTTGATCGCCAAGGTTCTTAGACCATTACACTGTAAATTTTTAAAGATTTTTTCCTCAAGATTATAAAATGAATCAAATCCAGGCTAATAGCTAATGACATATACATCACAGCCTATGTACCTTAGGATTAAGTATTTCTTATGCACCATTCTAACTTAAAAATTTCCACACAGATTTGTGTGTATGTTGATGAATGCCAATCACATTTAAATTACCAAGGTTGTGTACGGCACATCTGATTTGCATGTAGTGACACACACAAAGCTCCATAAAAATTCAACTGCACAGACAGCTGTGAGAGATCAGGGTAAAGCTCGAACACACTGCTGCTGATCGGCAAAATAGGATCCTTTAATCACCATTTTATGATAATGCTGAATGATGATTTTATGGAAAGATTTTTATTTAAAAACATTCAGGGGAAAAAACTTGCACAATGAACATACAAGCAATTAAAAATAATCTTTGACACCAAATCAGAGAGAGATGATGACCCATGTGGAGCTCAGTAAGACAGCATTTAGGCCAGACTACCAACCTAAACAAAAGGTCGCTTCCTTATCACATCTATATTTGTAAATTTTTAGAACATTCCAAATAACGTATTCATATTTTGTCAAATTTCTGCAACTAGGGGCAATTTAAATGTTGAAGCAGCTGGGCATTTATACAAGCTTAGTGCAACACTGGCCAATGGACAGACATTTTCACTGTTTTTGATTATAAATAACAAATATCATTGTCTGCTATACTAGCTTTTGCACAAAACTTCTAAGATATTTGAATGATAATGATCAAATTGTTTTGTCTACTTCAAAAAATATTAGTCATAACCTTCATGGTAATGACACAGAAAATATTAAATATGAAAATATAATATTTTCCTTTTTTTTATTGGAATTGTTGCTTTTATTGGGATTGTTGGGATTTGCCAACTTAAAAACTAAATTTAAAGGAAACCTGGAAATCTCCAGTGGTGAGACACTTTGATAGTGATGGACACAAGATTAATGACATTTCTGTTTGCATTGCTTGTTGTTGTTATGGGAGCAGTGACATGAGGAAATGTAAGGAGAAGGCGCTCATCTACACTCCCGGAACTTTAAAAATTCAGGTGTCATTCTTGACTGTGATATTGCATTTAAATCGTGAATTAATAATGCCATTAAGACTGCCACAGGAATACCTAAAAAGACAATAGACAGATTAAAACTTGTTCAAAATGCAGCAGCAAGAGGTTTTTCACACACTCGAAGAACCGAGCCTATTACCCCTATATTAACAACATCATATTCGTTACGTGTTTCTTCAAGAAAAGGGGGGAAAAATCCTTTCAGCTGCTCGGCGGAACTGGCCATCATGAATGCAGTATTTAGGGGTTAATTTAGAAAAGTTAAATTGTTGTGTCTGAATACACACTAAGTTTTGCATTAGGTAGAACATTTTAAGCTATTTTCTTAAAAATTAGATCCCATATTTTAACTCACTCTTAGTAACGAACCTAAAATGTTGTATATGCTAACAATGCTAACGATGGGGAGGCTAGTCGGCTATTGCTTAGTGTATTTTAAGTTCATAACTGTGCGTGTCTTTGTAAAGGTGTTGTTAGTCAGTTCTGAGAATAATAATTTCCATCTTTGCTCTAAGCTATTCTTTTCCTTCGATATATTTTTGTAATTGTCACAATTGTAAATGCAACACATTTAATATCAGGCTGATTTTTTTGCTGGAGTTCATTTGCTTTGCTCTTCAATTGAGGCGCCATGAATCGTTTGTGTCAGGAAGGAAAGAAAAACAGCGAAAATAGTGTTCAGTGATAATTTTTTGGAAGAATTAAACAAATTGTGCTTGAATCGATAAGCTTTTGTGTTAGGAAAACAAATGTAAAGTTGGTTTCTTTATGATTACAGACTACTTTTAAGGAATTTAAAATGGTCACAGGAAAATAATCCACATGGTGGTGATAGTCTTAGCACACTGAAGTGATATTTTATAAGGGATATAATATCCATCCATCCATTATCTATACTGCTTTATCCGTCTGGGTCGCAGGAAGCTGGAGCCAATCCCAGCATGTTCGGGCGAGAGGCGGGGTACACCTAATCTGATGTCTTTGGACTGTGGGAGGAAACCGGAGCATTCGGAGGAAACCCACGCATGCACGGGGAGAACATGCAAACTCCACACAGAAAGGCACCCTGTGCCTTCTTGCTGTGAGGCGACAGTGCTAATTATTATTTATATAATGATATAATATCACCATGAAACCATGGTGTTTTATTCCTCTTATACCATAGATTTGCCAAATATCACAATGTTTAATTTATAAATAAACGACACGTGATGCTTTTTAACTGTTTATAGTTACATTTATTGGTGTATAATGTCTGTGAGACGCGTTATTTCTACTGTTATCGTTTAGATTCTAACAGCTATAAGCAGCCATACTCTGTTACTGAGAAAATCCACCATGTTACTTTGAAACCATATGTATCTCAAGGCTCCTTTGCAGCAGAAAAACTGCACTAGCAGTTATAGCAGTTCAAGCATTATTCACAAAAAAGACAAAAAAACAATAGTCCTACTAAATTGTTTACATGGCTAATCTTCTTCCTCTCCCGTTCATGGATCATCCATAGTCTGCTCGTCAATTTGGCGCAGGTTTTCCGCCGGATGCCCTCCCAATTTATCCGGGCTTGGGAATAGCCAACTGACCTAATCCACATGTCTTTGCACTGTGGGAGGAAACCAGAGTACCCAGAGGAAACCCACACCGGCACGGAGAGAACATGCCAACTCCGCACAGAAAGGTGCCCTGGTCAACCTGGGAATCCCCGGGACCTTATTTCTATGAGGCGATAGTGCTGTCAAAGCTGTTTACATGGCTAATGAAAATGAATGTTCCACTAATATTCCCTTCATACCCCACTTTTGCCTAAACTGTTGTCTAGTTGAGCTGACTGTAAACAGGCAAGAGGCAGAGTGTCGCAAACTGATGTAAAAACCCCAATTGAGATCCATATTCCAAATGCGCTGAATACATGTCCAAATAATGCTCCTAAAACCGAATAATATCGGCATATCCCCCATCTTAATTGGAAAATGCTACATACATGAATGACGCCACATCCGATATATCCACAAAAAATATGCAGTTTAAATGATCCGTATAAAATTCAGAATATTATCAGATTCTGAATAATGGTGGAATATTAGTGTCCATGTAAACCTACTGCCTGGAACGTCTTTCCATATATGTTAATAGACATTTCCTTACATAAAACTTTGCAAATCTTTACCTTAGATTAAATAGACAGTATGGCATACAAGTCCCTATGAAGGAGTTTTTCTACAGAATAGTAACATGTGAGAATGAGTGCATTAGCATAAACCTTACGCTCAGTCTGTCGTTAAAGCTGCTTTTACAGAAAACAAATCATCACCTTCTGACCAGTTAGAAATCAAGACTTTATTGGGGTTGTTGCATCATTCAAGTTATAACCCTACTCTTAGTAACACACAAACTAGCTATTGGTCAGTGCATTTTAAGCTCAGTGGTTAGTATGAAAGAGTTATAGAGATGTGTCTGAATACATGCTACGTTTTGTCTTGCTGCATATAGGAGATTTCATACGGAGAGAATGAAAGGGGGCTTGTGGAGATCCTATCACGGGACCATGCGCCACTCAGCTCTACTGCATCTTGTCCCTTATGGAGTGATTCATTATTCATGTTCTGGAGGTAAGACAGGCTACAGTCCCAAAGTAAGCTACTCTCCCCAAGACAGGCTACAGTCCCACTGGTATACACTGCTTAGCCAACGATAATGCGGAGCATTCACACACATGCCCATATATATTTAACTAAAGCTGGCTTTATATTCTGCCTGAGTTTGCTGTTTGCAAAATATTTTTTTGGTCACTGGTTGAGATCATAAGTCTTAGAGCATATATTGTGACACGACCACTAGCTGCCGATTGAGACCAAAGGACATTTTTTATCATTAAAATCTCAGCGTTTGGGGCTCCTGAGTGGCGCAACAGAAAAATGCATTCTGTTCTCTGAGTGCTCTCTGGGTGGGAGGGGTGGCATACTCTATCTGCCCTGTCAGTCACAGCAACATTAGCCAATCAGGGGCATCTGTGAGCTCATGCATGCAGAAGGTGGTGGGTAGCGCTTTCCTCCTAGTGTCTTATACTACCCCATGCCAAAGTATGAGCAGCAGTTTGAAAAGATGTGGTTGAATTGTTTACATGTCTTGGAGTGATAGTCTCCACCCTCCCTTCTTGGTAGCTGTTGTTTGATAGGGGAGATTTGACTAGTGGTTGGGAAAATATCTATTAGTGTGACGTTACTATTTCACTAGTATGGCATAGGATTAAGTGAGTCTCACTGAACAGCTACAAATAATTAATTCACATAGCAATAATCATTTGCATTAATTAATATATTCA
Organism: Parauchenoglanis punctatus; assembly: GCA_030068025.1. Lineage (NCBI taxonomy): Eukaryota > Metazoa > Chordata > Actinopteri > Siluriformes > Auchenoglanididae > Parauchenoglanis > Parauchenoglanis punctatus. The sequence goes on along the minus strand of JAQQZU010025416.1, from coordinate 24,469 downwards.
CATATTCACAATATTATACATATATCTACAGTATATATATATATATATATATATATATATATATATATATATATGTATATATATATAGCAGCCTGCATACCAGGATCACTAATGGGCAGAAAAACATATTATTACTTGAAGCAAACATTGATGAATGTACATTCCATGATATCTTCTTTAACTCGAAGTGTGATGCATAAACAAAGGGTTAAACAAATGTGACCACCTACAACATACAAGAAATGGGAATTCATTTACGAATAATAATACCAATTTAAAAGTTACTTTGGTTTCTAAGTGTGTAGTATGTAAATTGAGTATTCAGATAGCTGAAAGAGAGAATGAGTTAAGTCCATCCCTATACAAATATAGATATATAGATAGCTATGCATAGCATAATATATATATCAGAGAGACATAGAAACAGAGACAAAAAGAGATAGACAGCAGAATAGCTCTAATTAGCCAGAACCAGACTCCACTCAAGTGCTAACATCTGTTGTAATCACCACGGTGCTGCTCTCGAACTGAAGAGGCACTCTCACACGTCAAGAATCAAATGAGTGCAAGAATCTCTAAAGTCTTTCCTTCAGAAATGACTGATGACCAGCCCAATCTCAAAGCTAACAGTGACAAAGGATTAAAGACTTCTATATGGTGACTTAGCTCATAGTGAGTGTGTGCTTTAAACATATCTTGCTAAAGCCATGATAGCCTTTTGGTGGGGAAAGTTTGGGTTTTTACAAACAGTCTTATTTGTTTGCACCAAGATGTCTCTAAAAAAACCCCCAATTAATTTTTATACAGTGGGTTTGAAAAGTTCACTTACGCACATTTTATTGTGTTATAGGCATAATTTAAAATTGATTAGATTTACTTTTTTGGCCATCAATGTACACACAATAACTCATAATGGCAAAGCAAAAACAAGTTTTTAGAACTTTTGCAAATTTATTAAAAATCAAAAACTGCAATATCTCATTTATGTAAGTATTCAGGCCCTTTATATAATACTCTGTAGAAGCACCTTTTGCCGAAAGTTCAGCTTTAATGTGTTGACCGCCTTGCATATATTGCCATTCTTAACTATGTTTTTTTTGTATTATGAACTCACGAAGCCAAGAAATGTTTCTGTGTAAACAATAAACCAGTGTTTTTGACACTCTCTCTAAGGTGAGCAAAGAAATGATTATATATGTAATCTGATCCAATTGCCTGTAAATTCCCTTTGATTCATATTTATCATGAATATTTACCAAACTGAGTCATGGCACTGAAGATCTCTTAGGAAAGAGTAGTGTAGGCAGTTCTACAGACTTATTTAGAGAGTGGGACCACAGCCCAAAGTTTTCACCAATTAAAGACCCTCCAGCCTGGCAGCATCAATGCGAGCTCGCTGGTGAAATATGATTCAGCAGATTTACAGCTTCATTTCTAGATCCCCACTTAACAAGAAGCCAGACCAGTCAATCCACAATCAATAGCAATCTGCGGCTGTTGCTGTGAGGTGTTGTTGCAATGTCCCATGGGAACCCTGATGTTGAGGTAATAATGAAAGCAGAAGTAAGCTGGAAATAAGATTCTGCACTCTGTCCAGAAGATGAGGTGGAAATAAAGATGGAACGATTTCACTGAGATGGATATAAACATTGCTAGACATTGCTGTGTAAGCCTCCTTTCCTAGAGATCTGGGGAACGGAATATAAATTACTTGGAAAAAAGAGTCAGAGTACCGAATGAAATACACGAAGTCAACACTAATTATAAAGTTGATGACCTACTGTATATAAATTGCTATATCATTCTAGTGGAAGTGCCGATACAAACGCTCCAGAAGTATTCTCACTCTTCAAAAAATGGGCAAACTTTATAAAAGTCTAAACCAGTTATTCAAGAATTCCACTCAAACAGTATGATAAAATATTAATCTTTGTTATAACAGCAGATTTGGGGAACTGTTAGTGGTTCTGGGTTTTTTTATGAAGATTTGATGACATCATGGTTTCTGCTAAGCACTGTCAAGTCCATCCGTATTTGGACAATGTCAATATTTGTAATTTTGCCTATACGCCACCACAATGTATTTGAAATGAAGCAATCAAGATGCTATTGAAGTGTAGACTTTCAGTAAAAAAAAATGTTAATCATGTAGGAATTACAGCCATTTTCTGTCACTCCATTTTCACAGGCTCAAAAGTAATTGGACATTTGACTGCTAATCTGTTTCATGACCAAATGTAGTCTGTTTCCTCCTTATTTCATGACAAATTAAGGAGATTAAAGGTCTGGAGTTGGAGCTAGGTTCATGGTATTATTGATGATATGACTGCTGATAGAAGTAGCAGGATGAATGCTGAAGTGTATAGAGCTATACTTTCTGCTCAGATTTAGACAAATGCTGCAAAACATAGGATGGCGCCTCATAGTACAGATGGATAATGACCCAAAACATACCCTGAAAGCAACCAAAGAGCTTCTTAAGGCAACGAAATGGAATGTTCTTAGGAAGTCACTAGACCTCAATGCTATTGAGCATGCTTTTCACTTACTGACGCTGATGTCCATGGGTTCCAGACTTCCGACAGTCATGGACTGTAAAGGATTTGAACCCAAGTATTAAAAATAATTCATATATTTATAATTGATAGATTGTCCAATTACTTTTGAGCTTATGAAAATGGATGGACTATGTAAAAATGATTGTAATTACTTAATGGTTTTTATTTTATTTATTTTGTTTTATGTTTATTTTTTTTTAAACCCCATTGAATTAAAGCTGAAAGTCTACACTTCAATTACGTCTTGGTTGCTTCATTTCAGAATCTTGGTGGTGGCGTACAATGGCAAAATTACAAAACATTTGTCACTTTCCAAGTACTTATGGACCCAATTGTACCAGGATAAATTAGACCAGAACTGGGTTGCATCCACCTCTGTAGGTTTAGCTGGCTTTCAACAAGATAATGAGCCAAATTTGCTTCCAAATCAACAGAGAAACGGTTAAAAAACCCACAAAAACCACTGTGTTACAGTGACAATCACAGCCTCATCTGAAAAGCTATGGCCTGAAATTAAGAACAAAGTGTGAAGAGAGTCCAACTGCATAAACCTGAGGCCATAAAGGAGCTCCAAATATTCTCCATTGATGACTGAACCAATATTCCTCTGCAAGTGTCGCCAATTCTGTGCTGTCCCAAAATCTTTTGCGAGGTTGCTGATAATTTTGGCAGACAAAACAATGTTTTGTAGAAAAAATGCACTAGATGAAAATGTTTTGTGTTACAAAAGATAGAGAATGAAAATGATTTTTAAAATGGCTGCATTAAAGCTATTTGATATCAAGAGTGATTTTGATTGCAGCGCAGCGGGATATTAGTAAATGAGTCTGAATGACCACTGTAATAGTGTGTGCCACTTCTCTCTTATGGAGCTTATAATGAAGCTTGAGGTGTGTTATTCAGAGATGCATAAACCATACAGTAGATGCATAGTCACTATGTTATTTTTATAGTCCTATTGCTTTATTATAATAAAATGGCCAAATTTTAATACTTCCTAAAAAGAAAGGTTGTAATGCATTTTTCACCAAAAAAAAAACTTGGCAAAGTATTAATTTTTTTTTAAGTACACACAATGGATCCACACCAATGGATCACTAATCATGTTGGACTCATGTAGTAGTGTGCACCCATTGGCACCTCTTCAATGAATGGCCTTCATTTCTCAATAAGGAGAAAGCACAGGGGGGAATAATGTGATGGTGTGGTTTATAAGGAAATGGACCATTCATGTGCACAGTCCTTAGAAAGAGGTTTGGACTTGCTGTTTAATGCTAAACGTGGTGTAAAGGTGTGGAAAGATGTGCTCTCTGAAACTTGCACACACACACACACACACACACACACACACACACACACACACACACACACATTAAAATATCAGTCAGTAATAAACTTTATGTGATTAAATCCTTTTGACCAAAGTTTACCAAAACCCTTTATACAATCCTAGATATAAACATTGTCTGTTCACGCGTTTAAGATTTTGCTCTTTACAAAACAGGAGCTATGACTTTTAAATGAATAACTATTAACAGGGGTGTTTTAGAGCCATGCTGTAGCAGCTGGTGTAAAAGATAAAAAAAAAAAAAGATGCACTACTTTGCAGAAGTAAACACTCACATACTAGCTGGCTGACCAGGGTGGAAGTAGAATATGAATGGATGTGAGATGTCAGTGAAAGCCGAGGGCTAATATGATGCGATGTAATTGATGAACTCTGAATTGCCCCACTTTCTCCTCCTCTGCAGTGTGGACCATCATGTGCGTTTGATTTACACTCCAACACTCTAACACACCGCCTCACACCTCTTTTATCCCACTAAACTCTGTCTCGGGAATGGGCAGATAAAAGATGAAAGAGCTAGTTCCTGAGTCTGGTGTGTAAGTCACATCTGGCCCATCTCTCTCATCTTTCTCCCGCCTTGCTTTTGTTCTTTGTCTTTCTCTCTGTAGACTCAATAATAGCTGGCCAGGAATACGGTTTTTGCCCAATTACACAACAGTTACATGACAATCAAGAGGAATGAGACGCTTAGCAGAGGCTTATGTAAGAACTCACCAGGGACAAGATTATGCTGGTTCAATCTATACAGTGATTGTGCATCCTTTTCAGTTATGTTGAAAATTGATTCAATAGTACACAGTGAGAAAGAGAGCACAACAATGGCACCATTATGAAAGATTAAATGCACAACAATAAAAAATCCCAAATGGGATAATTTATCAAACAGTAACTTTGCCTTTTACAATGAAATTGACATATGCATTCTCTCAGTGACCACGGATAGTCTGACGACATCCAGAGATATCCATTTATCAGCCAGTCTGGTCTGACCTACATGCATACTCAAGAAAATTTAACTCAGAATCAACACAGACCCTCCCATTATCTAAAACACTCAGAATAAGGGGTAAGCCAGCTACTGTCTGCTATTTGTTTCTATTTGTTTGAATGTTCATGGTCCACATTATTTGTCATTTTCTCATTTGCAAAACCTGGAGACCCACAGAAATAAATGTATTTAATCTGTATAGATAGATTATTTATTAATAAACTGAATAGTTTAAACCATTAATCCTACCTATAAATTTGCCCATGCAAATATATTTACGTATATTTAGTTTGTCTTTCCCTCCTTGATCTTCTCCGAGGTCTAACATATAATAGATAATACATCTTTTCTATGTCATCAAAAATCCATATAAAACATTGCCTTGGGACAAAATCCACACTCTTAAAATGTTCCACACTCTCCACACTCTTAAAAGGTAAAAGGTTCAAACTAGAATGCTAGTATCTAGCATTTTTTCACAAATTTCTATCTGCCCCTTTCAGGAACCTCAAAAAGGTTCTATTCAGAACCCTATGACAAAGGTTTTCTCTATAGAAGAAGGTCTTTTAGAGACACTTAAAGAATCCTTAAGGAACCATTATTTCTCACAATATAGATGTTTCATGCAAATTTAGCAACTATGCCTTTCAAAAGTTTTTCTGCACACACGGTTTGTGACTTCTATACTTACTGTAAAATGAAATATGAATGGGTGTCCCTTTTGCCTAGTGATCGATCCTGCTCTGTGTTCCTGGAACTCAATCAACGTCTGACTCTGGCAGAGGTTATTGTAGCTCTGCACATTGATGTTTCTCTCATTTTAGCTCTGTAAAAGCAGTGTAATATTATCAGACTAATTACAGTACTTCACCCACAAGTGCACAATGTGAAAATGGTCACCGTCTCTGCCGTTATCTGACTGTCATCTCCCTGGGATGTGCCCTTGTGTGTTAAACGTGTGCCCTCTTAATTAAAATTAGAATGGACCTAGCATTGACTGTAAAATTCCTACTGTTTATCTTTGTTTTGTCACGCAGGGAGAAGCATGTATACGAGGCGCAAGTAAAGCTGCGGCATGGGGTTTACGCATCAACTCATCCCAGCAACATAAATTGCTCTTAATTCTCTTGTATAATCATGTCCCTCGACATCTCTGGTTTGGGTCGAATCGACAACGTTGGTAAACCTTTTCAGGTGAGGTCTTGTGCCACATAAGCACCTACAAAAGCCTGGCTGTGCATTTGCCAGGAATCGAACCCGGGCCTCCCGCGTGGCAGGCGAGAATTCTACCACTGAATCACCAATGCTTGGGAAGAGGCGCTTGGGCCACCTTCGCGGCCGTGCTACCTGCAGGTACGCAGCCGCTTCAGCAATGTCCTTTGAACTTTGAAAAATAGAGCATCCTG
>JAQQZU010025416.1:0-18069 GCA_030068025.1 Parauchenoglanis punctatus | reverse complement strand
TGGGCAGCCCTGGTATCACTTGCAATTGCCTTTGGGTGAAGGCGACTGGCTAACGGTCGGTTTTAAATACCCCGCTGCCTATTGATCTGGAATGTGAGCCGGGCCTCCCACGTGGCAGTTGACCATGCCACCACCGATGGAAATACGCTGACGTGAAAGACAGGGACTTAAGACTCTGCTGTCTTCTAGCAAGTATATTGCCACCTCAGCACTTTTTCCACGGCATGACTGTATGCTGGATTATATATTCAGGAGGCAGGCATGCCAATTTTCATTTTTATGTTTTTTTTTTGTTTTTTACTTCCGTCTTCCACTTGACCCTATTATTTTCGGTTGCGTCTGCGATTTGCTGATCGTAACGGTACTTTGGACTATGAATTCCGACGTCAACCATGCCGATTTCCTTTTCTTTGCGTTCGTTTAGCTTGTCCTCTAATCGACAGTTCTGTACTTTCTTCTGGTTCACCAACGATCACAGATATTCAAGACACACGGGGTAAACCTTGATGCACTAGACATTTCCTTTGCAATTAGGTCATTTTGCGACGAGTCTGTTCATCATATTTGAAAAAGAGCACTTTAAGTGTAAGTGTCTTGAGTTATTTTTGTGGCTTGCAATCCTTCTGAAACTGTCGTTTGTGCACATTTAGGTGCTACTGTTTTTCTTTGTTTTATCACGCAGGGAGAAGCAAGTATACGAGGCGCAAGTAAAGCTGCTGCGTGGGATTTACGTGTCAACTCATCCCCGCAACATAAATTGCTCTTAATTCTCTGGTATAATCATGTCCCTCGACATCTCTGGTTTGGGTCGAATCGACGATGCTGGTAAACCTCTTCTGGTGAGGTCTTGTGCCACACAAGCACCTGCAAAAGCACGGTTGTGCATTGGCCGGGAATCGAACCCGGGCCTCCCGCGTGGCAGGCGAGAATTCTACCACTGAACCACCAATGCTTGGGAAGAGGCGCTTGGGCCGCCTTCGCGGCCGTGCTACCTGCAGGTACGCAGCCGCTTCAGCAATGTCCTTTGAACTTTGAAAAATAGAGCATCCTGACCTGAGTTTGGGCAGCCCTGGTATCACTTGCAATTGCCTTTGGGTGAAGGCGACTGGCTAACGGTCGGTTTTAAATACCCCGCTGTCTATTGATCTGGAATGTGAGCCAGGTAAGTCAACCATGCCGATTGCCTTTTTTGCGTTCGTTTAGCTTGTCCTCTAATCGACCCTTCTGTACTTTCTTCTGGTTCACCAACGATCACAGATATTCAAGACACTCGGGGTACACCTTGATGCACTAGACATTTCCTTTGCAATTAGATCATTTTGCGACGAGTCTGTTCATCTTATTTGAAAAATAGCACTTTAATTGTGAGTTTCTTCTTTAAAGTAAAATTCATTATTCTGATTATAACTGTAATCATATTTTGGCGCACTCCAATAAGCACTGAACAAGCTCTGTAGAGCATGTAAAGTAAATCAACATTCTCAGTCATAAATAGTTTACCAGATAGTGATGTTTTCTGTCACAAATAACAAATGTTGAAAAGGTTCTAAAATTATTCTTATTGATCAGACTTACTAATTTGCTAACTTTATTCCTGCAAAATAGAACAGACTGATGGTGTTGACCCCAACAATAATTCGCACCATGAACCTTGGCCTAGATCAGAAAAAATGACTCAGCAAGAGTTTCTCTGGTTCCAATTTATTACACAAATGTGTGCAAAAAACATTGTCACTCTCCTTCCAATTACACTGATCCATATGACCCTGCTGAGTTACAATGCAAGAGGTGACCCATCAGCATAAATCATCTCCTTACCATTCAAATGCCATGCACACTTGTCATAAAGCTGATGAGGGTGAGCATTTCCAACACACCTTTCTAGATCGATTGTGCATTGCTGCTTTCCTAATGCCATTTACAGGCAGAAATAAATCAATCCCATACCTAATGCTTTAATGTATTTGTTTTCTGTGGGCAGGCGAATGTGCATGAAGATAAAGGTTATTTATGACAGCAGGGAGAAATGTGGGTAGGAGATTTGAGAGACTTTATACTTGTAGAATGTGTACACACACATATAACCACTCATGATAATCCAGATCTTATATTTACTCATTTATATACATTACTTACTGATACTTATGGTGTTAACAATCTAAAGTTGTTTGTATCTTACTCATGTTCCTGAATAAGTGTATATTTACACTTAACGAGCTAACTATAGCAAAAGAAATGGTACCATGAACCAAAAACGGGCTGGTATGCACATAGCCGTAAACTGTAAACAAATGGTTCAGCTTACGAATGATTTAGAACTTCCATCCATCCATTATCTATACCAATTTATCCATCTGGGTCACAGGGGAAGCTAGAGCCAATCTCAGCAGACTTCAGGCAAGAGGCAGGGTACACCCTGGGCAGGTCGCTAGTCACAGGGCCAACACAGACAAATAGCCACACACACTTGCATTCACACCTATGGGCAATTTAGAGTAGCCAGTTGAACTAATCTGCATGTCTTTGGACTGTGGGAGGAAACCCACACATGCAAAGTCCACACAGAAAGGCATCCTGGGTGACCCGGGGATCAAATCCTAGGACCTTCTTGCTGTGAGGCGACAGTGCTAATCACTGCACCACCGTGCCGCTCGATTTAGAACTTACTTATTATTATTAATATTATATAATTGGGAGTCAAAATAACTTCCACATCTTCCTTTTAGCCTTTTTCCTCATAATTTATTACATGCTCCTAGCTGTCTGTGCACTTTTCATGGAGTTTGTGGGCAACATGCAACATACAAATGCACCCTGTGATGGGTGCACTGTGTGTTTATGACAGTATGGCAAAACCAATGTGTTGCATTTTATGGTATGTGACAGGAAGCTCATTTCAGCTTTTGAGACTCGGCTTGTGTTTTTTCATTTATGTTCACTTGTACTCACTTGCCAGTTCTGCTCAAAGACACGTAAGTCTTTCCAAATCCTCATTTAATGAATTGAACTTGCACACCCATGTGTCAGATGCCTTCAGGGCAGCAACTTCCACTTCATAATTTTAGGTGGACTCCCTGGGGATGCACATTAGGTCAGCTTCAACTGCTTCACACTTGTGTGCATAGGTGATGAATTTGAAAAGAGTGATATGCTCATAAAATTCTCAAAACATGATTTGAAGGACAACAGGAGATTGGACATGAAGCCAACTATCTGTTGGAGATTGAAATGTTGAGTGAGGTCATTTGCTAAGCATGCATCTCTGAATTATTGCAGTCTTCCAGAGTGCAGAAGATTACCAGGGTTAGTGTCCCTGATTAAGTGTTCCAGCTTGCTTTTAAATGGAAACACTGCCTCCTGAAAGGACAAGACTGTTCACATAGAAAAATTCATTGGTAACTACTTTTCTCTGGCAAAATCCATGAAAGTCTCGAACAAATCTTTCCCCCTTGTTGATCCTTTCCATAATGTCACCTGCATCATACCTCACAATTATACGGTGCTGAGATAAATGGCTAATGTCAGTAGACTCTTTTAAGGTGAAAGAAAAGTATATACCAGCATTTATGTTGTTTATTTGTGTTTAATAAATGCTTAAATTAGAAATAAATGCTTGAATTACCAAAATTATTTGCAGTATGAATTTTCCATTTTATAATAATCTCATAATGAAAATTATGTTAGATAATATATTTATGAACAGTAACTTAAAAATTTTCACATTTTATTTCCTAAAGCACACCATCCCATTAATCCACTTCTGTAAATCCAAAAACAATGTATTCTCTCTGTCTGAGAGCGGTAGGGGAAATAATTCATAATGCATAGAGGCCATAATAAAGGAATAAATATCATGTGACACTCATTAAGATATAACAGCAACACTTTTGTATATTTATGCATTGTAATACCTTTTTGACTATACCAGTTGTGTAATTTAAAATGAAATACATTTGTGCACTCTATTGTATAATTGAGCCTCTAAATTGGATTGAGCCTTGATGACATCAGTAAAACATTACACCCCTTTGCTGTGTTTAAGAGTTGATTTCTATTACCTTTCATCAATGTCAGTGAAAATCAAGAACCCATGAAGAGCTTGTCTGAGAAGCTCATAAATCCTACATCAGCAGCATTCTCCAGAATCACACATGAAAAGAGTAGTGATTCTCCCTTTAATCTGGGATCTTCTAAAATTGGCAGTAAATGACATTTATTACAAATGTAGTCAACCAGCGAAAACGTATTTGGTGACTGAAATTTACTTTTTAAATTTTCCACAGGGGCTATGAGACAAATGTTGCTAAAAAGTACACCTTAGCACAACGTTACACAAACAAACTCAAACCATGACACTTCCACCCAAGAAAACATAGAACTACATGCAGGCGATGTTAATAATCGCAATGGGTTGCTTAGAAAGTCGACTTAAGCAGCTTTGTAACCTATCAGTGAATACGAGTAACTTTCCCCGTGTAAACATTGATGCAATGTTTCAACTTAAGTCGCCAACACTGAACACAGCTAACAGTCTGTATCCCATTTAACTTAATAGTTGGTTAATCTTATAGCCACAGTATAAAAAGAAAGACACAAACTATAGATGCTAAACATGCCTTGACTGATCAGGGGTAAGAGGAGAATTGTATAAATGTAGTTTTTGCAGAACTTTTATTTTATACATTTCAGTAGCTATTAACCATAAATATGAAGCATATTTGGGGAACAGTGATCACTGGCACATTCTCAGTTTCATTCAGGATCCCAATGATATTTTGAAGTCTGTCAGTGTAATATCAGCTAAATATTAATATGAGATCAGGAATAAAATTCTGCTTTTAGCTTATTTTTCTTTGACCCATAGACCCACTTTCACATAGGATTATGTAACACCTCAAGCAGGAAGTCAAAGCATTGCACTTCAAGTTTTGTGGTGACATATTTATGATTCCTGCTTAGTTCCCAGAAATCAGCCCTGGCATCAATTTTAATTCAGTATTTACAGTGTCCATGAAAATATTCAGTGTGCTTTCTCCCTCAGTCACCTTTCTTTAGATCTGCAGCGTAATGTATTGGTATTATAGACTGCTTTCTCATATTCTGCTGATATTGCAGACAGTCTCATTAATTTCATTTGAGCTGTCTGAAGCAAAGGCAGATCTGATATACTCTGTGTTAAGAGGCAAATGGATCAGATCCACATATACCTATCTCCACAGATGTGCAAGAAATCAAATAACTACAGTTTATTATCATAGCAGACTATTTATGACTAGCTAAATAAAAAAGGTAGTGTGAGTAACAGAAACCTATTAGAATGAGTTATAGTGGGGGCAAGTGATTGGCTTTTAACTGAACACTGTTTACAGTTCCATTGACCCAGGCCATTTATTTAGATTTTATGAAGATATAGCTAACCGTATTTTGTAGCAATATATATGTAAATCCTTTACAAGCTTGGCACGTCAGTAAAAATGTGTGAGTGCATGTGGGAGGGCAAATGCAGTATAGAAGGAACGTTGCCGGCTGAACACACCTTTTTTCACAAATGCCAGTCATTTTTCAAACCTTTATTACTTGATACTCACAGGTCAAAATTATTCCATGTTCTCTGTAATAAAGAAAAAAAAGTTCCTTGCTAAACTGAACCTGACACATTGTTGGTTGGAAAAATTGTTCTTATTAAAAAAATCGCAGTGTAAAAATCATATCCATATTTATTGCTATGACACTATTATAAACGTATATAATTGCATTTATTTATTTCAAGCAGTCATATTTTAAATCTTATCTGCCGATAGAATAAAACAATTTCAAGCTTGAAATGAATAATTGCCTGGAAACAGGTTTAATATCCTTGTATCTCTTATATCCATCCATCCATTACCCATATTGCTTATCTGTCAGGGTCACAGGAAAGCAGGAGCCAATCCCGTCAGACTTCAGATGAGAGGCAGGGAACACCCTAGGTAGGTCGCCGGCATATCACAGGGCAACAAATAGATGAACAACCATTCATACTCACACTGACACCTATGAGCAATTTAGGGAAGTCAGTTGACCTAACCTGCATGTCTTCGACTGTGGGAAGAAACCAGAGCACCTGAATGAAACCCAAACAGGAACAGGGAAAACAAGCCAACTCCAAACTCCACAACTCCACAAAGATCATTTTAAAATCACTGATGTGTAAAATGTGGGCACTTGGATAAAACCCAATATATGTATTAAGTACATTTTTACAATTATGGAGCATCAGAGTTTCACTAGCTGTTAAGCCATTGTGCATGATCAGTGAGTACCTGAAACAGAGTGATTAGCAGATGGTATTCAATAGACCTTCAGTGCAGGGGTCATAATCCCACCATCAATCAGTGCATTAATGGCCCTGTACCTTCCTCAGCTTGAGTGTCCACATTGCTGGGCCAAAACATGACAACACTAGGTATTGCAGCACATTCACACTCTAATTATATATTTTTTTAACAACAATTATGGTTTAAATTATGATACACAGTCAAACTGGATGATTCTTGTTTGTTTATATGGCATTAATTGGAGGTATTTTATTTGATTGTTTTATCACAGGAAGCGCAGATATGAAAGTCAGTGGTACTGTCGCATTTGCCATCGCAATGTTGTTGCTTATTACCAGAGATGCACTGAAGCCTTTTTGTTATACATGGGTTAAGGATGAAAACCTATAGGCTTGAACAAAAACGCCTTGGGATAGCTTGCACTCAATCTGACCACTGCTTGGGAAAACATACAGGTGGTTGTGCTGAATTTATTTAGGAGGACTGTATATGTTTTTTGTTTTTTTTTAATTATTGAATTGGCATGCATTGTGAGCTTGGATTGAAGATTTGAGGATTGATATACCTGCAGGAATTGGACATAAAATAAAGGAAAAATAGGAAACTGATCTCAGCCCACACTATATTTAGAAATACATTGGTGGTAAAGCTACTAATCTGGTCTGACACAAAATTAGATTTTGTTTGGTCACGACCATGTCTACAACCATGTCTCATACAAATTCTAACTATTCTTAAATTTAAAACCTTTTTTTAACAGCGCTGTTGAATACTTGATTCTGATTGGTCAGAAGGTGTTGATTAATTTTCTAAAACTGCAGCTTGGACAGTAGATTAAGCTGCAAGGTTTATATTACATGATTGATCTTGTGTAAAAATGTACACATTTATAAGGTGGGAACACTACACATGGCTCCCTCTGAGTAATGAATGAGTAATGGCAAGGCCAATCCTTTTGCTTTTGTTATACACTGAAGACATTTGGGTTTGAGATCAAAAAATGAATATGAGATGAAAGATCAGAATGTTAGCTTTCATTTCTTGACTGATACACTGACATCACCGAACTGTCACGTTCTTCTTTTGTGATGCATTTCCAGGATTGTACCACAGCCGCTTTCAGTTGTTTGTTTTATGGATTTCTCCCTTCAGTCTCCTCTTCAGGAGGTGAAATGCATGGTCAGTTAAGGTCTGGTGATTGACTTGGGCAGTCTGAAACCTTCCACATTTTATATCTGGAAAAAATATCTTCACAGGTGAAACTCCGAGTTCAAATCCAAAGTAGATATTCAGAGCTATTAATTGCTTAAACAATCAATCTAACAGGGCACACCTGGGCAACAAGGAACACCTGTCATATGTTGTAATATTTCTGATAACTTGAAAAAATGGGTTAGTTCAAACAACGATTGGTTGTTGGATGATATATCGTCTCATATTCATCTTTGACGTCAAACCCAAATGTTTGCTGTGAATCTCTAGAGTCAACACTTTATAACAGTTAGAGGCAAAGTTGTGGGGATTCTAAAGCTTGGGAATTCTTAAGAATTTGCACTCTTGGATTTGCACAGTGGGATGTACAGATCCTCAGTCTAATCTATCCTGTGTGCAAAGTTGGTTCTAAACTTCAGAACTGCTAACAGGCAGTTGTGTCCATTATTAACAGTGATTATGAACATCAGTTTACTTGGGTCCAAATATTCATTCTGCTAGTAAATAGCCATGTTTAATGTTTAATTAAATTATTTTTATGCATTACGCATTGTGCATTATTATCACCAAGTTCATGTCTGTAAAGTAAAGCAACTGGAAAACTGCCTATTTCACTCAGTTTAGTACATCAAACTATGTATATTCAGGATGGAAAACTAAATCACAATTAATTTTCTGCTAATTAGAAGGAGCATATATTAGAGCTATTTTCATACCCTGACTGTATGTTTCATCTTCATTATGCTCCTTTTTATTTACACTTCTCCTACTCACTAAGGCCACGAATTTCCTATTTGTGCGTAAGCCGTTTTCTGTTATTAGTTATTCAGTTATTCGCTTATACGCTACGCACTCTTACCCTGCCCACCATGTGCAAGTTCAGCATTAAGGCAGCCTCATGAGTAAAGGTGTGATTTATTTAAAATAGATAAAATAAATATTTAAACGCTAAAGGGGGAGCTTAGCTATAGTAAGGATCACCTCAAAGGAAGGAATTCATTTCTTTGTAGAAATGTTCACTTCTTTGTAGGCCTATGATACAAACAAAAAAATAAATAAAATGAATACATACGAAATCATGTGTGCCGGGCCTTTGTATATAAAGGCATGTTTGACGTGTGGAGATACATTAATTAAAATGCAATTTGTTGAGGACCAGTAAGTACAGAGCCCTGCTTCTGACACCAAAAGAAAAAAATATTAAAACAATTAGTTCTCTTCTCTCTTGGTCTTCCATGATGTTTTCTCTTCCTCCTTGCCATCCTCTGTTTTCTGCTGCCTGAGACACTCTTTCATCAGTTCCTTCCTTGTGGGCCATCTTTCATTCTGGATACTGGCTGAGACACTCACTAGTCCTCTCCCCCCTTCTATCCATTGTGCATAGAGTCTCAGGGAGCTGGACTTTGGGTTGAACCCTCCATGCATCGTGAGGAGTTTCACATAAATATATTTATTTATTTATTTTTCCATGGCAGAATGCGCATAAATGGTATTTACATAAGAAACGCACAAATTTTTTACTTGCTCCACCCAAATCACGTAAGTGCATTCAGGGCACATGAGTCACAGACATAAGTGAAGGGGAGAATACACATAGACTGAAAACGACAGAGCTGTGCACTTTTTTGACTTATGGGCACGGGAGAATCGGGCCCTAATTGATTTCTGAATGAATTAAAGTGAATTAAACTTGCATTATGGAGCAATGTGCTAAAAGGTACTGGGACTGCTGGAAATTACTATAGCTTAAAACTTTAGCCCTCATTTGTCAAGGCTTTAGTCTTGTATCAAAAGGTCACTCATCAAGAGTCAAGCAGCAGGCAATGGATTATTTCCTTCCAAATTAATTTTGGGGCAAAACGACTGTAATGCATAGTTGAAAATGTAATTTTATCAGCAAGGTTTATTTTAGTGATGTTTTTGTGAAATTTGATTCTGTCAACTTCCTGGTTTTCAATCTGTTAAAGAATGTTAAACACAGGAAGAGAACACTTCTTCAGGCAGCTCGTTCTAACACCAAGCATTGGGATTAGTCATGTGATTGGAAAATCAGTAAAACATATAGTATAGTGTGTAAATGATGCAGTATAATAAAAAAAAATGTAGCACATAATCTTTTAGCTCTTGTCAATTTCCACACCTATCTTGGACCACAGCTATGGTGCAAAACTGTACTTCCAACCAGATTTCATTATGCATAAGGTTGATAACTTTCCTGAATTTTTACCAGCTTGTGACAACATTTTTTGCATTTGCATTTTTGTGCAATAGTGCTACCAGTTTTGAAGGCTGAAGAGTAGCTTTTTATAAAAAGGAGTCTGCTTGCTACATAGGATGAAATTTGTTACCACAACATTGTATTGGCATTTCTTTGTGGACCACTGTGTTGTTGCAATATTAGCTAGAACATGCCTCTGTAACATGTTACAAAGCCCCTGCTAGCTCAAAAGCTTGTAACTAAAAGTCATTTTATTTGCCAAGGTTGCCCAACGCTGAAATGCAGTTGGTTGGACATTGTTTACTTGAATTGTTAAATTAAGGCCCCTTTTCTATTAAGAGTTGCACTTATTTCTTAATGACAGTGGCACTGGTGTGTTTCCCCTCTGCATTCTAATCAATAGCTCTATTCTCAAAGAGTGCTGAAAAATATAGCAAAACAAAAAGGGAAATCGATATTGAATCTGGAGCAGACATTTTCAGGAATTATGTGCTATATTGAGTTTCAGAACTGGAGATCTAAAATTATTATTATTATTATTATTATTATTATTATTATTATTTTCGCTTGCTCACCTAAAGTGCTGCAAGCAGATCCATGAATGAAAGATACACTCCACCTTTTGAATCAGAGGGGAGAAGTCAGAGCTCTCACCAGGCATTAGAGAGATGATTAATTTGTCACTGTTGAGAACTGTGGGCTGCCCTCGCTATAACAGGCTGGGTTCTCTCTCTCTCTCTCTCTCTCTCTCTCTCTGTCTCTCTCTCTGTCTCTCTCTCGCTCTCTCTTTATCCCTCTCTTATTGTGTCATTGTCAGACTGTGAATAAAATTGAAATTTAGAAGGCCAGCCTTTGTGGCCAGGTTGGCATGCTCTTTCTTTTTTATCTAGGCTAATGAATTTGTCTGAAGAGAGACAGTTCTTACTTCCTACAGCAAAATAATCTTTCTGAAGACACACATGTATATATCTGCAGAATAACATGCAGGAAGAAAAAAAAATGTAGCTGGGGTAAATGTATAAGTATTGTATTTTGGATCTTAGCAAGGTAAAGCTATGGGAGCAGCCTCTCTATGGGTGTGGTTAGTGAATGCTGTAACAGGGAAAGGAGTTTGTGAGAAGAAGGTGAGGGATCTTGTGTGTACTCGAGTGTGTTCCTTCCACTGCGTGTGCGTGCATGTGTTCTAGCGAGGGGCAGCGCATGAGAAGGTGAAACGGAAAACTTTTAGTTGCAGTCTATTGGTTTTGAGATCGGTAGCCATTCCTGGAGATTAAAACCATTCCTGGGTTTCCTGGGTTCTTCTTGTACCCTCATGAACTGTCACAATGGTGTCAAAACCTGGCAAAAAAAAATCGACAGCATCCAGGTGCTTCTGGCCTAAAAGCTTGTGGAGGCATCGCATCCAAGCCCTGCTGACCAGCTTGCCACCTGCTAGACAGCTACTCTATGGTGCTGTCAAGAAGGCCATACTAAAGCATGTGGGGCTGACACCCATGCAGCATCGCTGTTGTTTCTGGGAGATGACACTATGGGAGGGGGATAAGTTGTTTACATTCGTGCAGAGAGTGTCTGTAAAAGGTGGCTGCGGTTAGACCAGAGGGAGATGGAGAGATTGCTGAAGCACCCGACACACTCTTTAACACAATTCAACTTGCTAACTTCCCTCACCTTTTCCCCCAAACTCCCTCCCCATTACAGCCTCCACTAAACTGCACTCCACCGGCCACAACCTCCTATTAGAACCTGTTTAGAGCACATAATTCTGAATAATTATTTCATAGCGCCACCACATGCAATATCATCACTTATTTTGATATTTTATCTTATTATATCAATTTTCTGCTTAACCAGCACTAAAAACCTTTTCTGTATTTAGGGAATTTTTAGATTTTACTCCGCATTCACGTTCCGGTAAACGTAACAATCAAAATCACAATCCCAAAACAAAAGTTTACACTTCGGAGAAAAATGCATATCGAAGTTGTCATCTCAAGCGGTGTGAACTGTAAAAAGTTAAGTGTCCAACAAAATGCGTTGTGAGCTGCTTAATCTCAGCTCTACCTCGCCTTTATTAGAGTATGACATTCTGTAATCCTGATAGATGAACTCTTCAGTACATAGAAAAGCCTGTCCCTTTGACAGAAACAAGGTTTACATTAGATGTGGAAAAATGCAGTGAACTCTTTAGTGTTTAAATGCATGACAGTGGCAGAAGCACTTAACCAGAACAGAGAGGTCCGGCTGAAGCTAACAAGCAGACATGAAAGACATCTTGCAAAAGAATTCTTGACACCACAGATAGCCAAGCTTACCTGTTTTCCCATCTCACACTCAGATCCGTGCACTCTCTCATATCTAATCAGATCCGGCATCTCTTGCTGGGTGCCAGGCGGAGCCGGCATGAGTGTGCACACGCAGCCACTCGGGCTGACGCTGACAGAAGTGTGAGTAAACATGTCAGCAGCTGTAGGATGAACAGGCTCGGTCTGATTAGATGGACCGCCTACTGTGGTTCAGACTATATCATTACTCAACCACATGCACAGATATTAAGTAAGAAATCGGACATGATGGATGTGCTGTTATCAGAAAAAAAGGAGGGTGGTGTGCTAAGGCCTAACGTGAAGTAGAATTACTGTTACCACCCCAAAAATTATTTTTCAATAGCATCGTTTTCGAGAGTGTTTTATTATTCTTATGCCACAAAATCGGCCAATAATTTCTTTTTTTATTATTTACTAAAGTTTGAGACGTCATACTTTTTATCCGTTCCTAGCTAAATTTAATTCTTTATACATTAATAAGAACTTCCACAAAACAAGTCAGTTCATGTTATCACATGCATTATAGTCAATTCCCTCACCAGCCATGTTATCGAGAAACAAAGTTCTTTGTCCTGCAAAGTTTCAAAATCCTTTTACGTTACAAACTGGAACAGGGCTGTCACACACAAACATCTTCTCACAGAAAACATCAACATTCACCCACATTTTCAAAATCTGGTTATGTGGAGTCTTCCAATGTCAGTTTTTACTATAGAAACAATAACGAATTAGAACAAGCTCATTAATATAAACCTGTGATTTGCAGCTGGTATTACTGTGTTATATAAAATTAATCCACAGCTTTCGACCAATCAGTATTGAGAATTCAACATATTGAATTCATTTACTACTAACAATTGCATACTCACAGATATGACACATGTATGTAACTTCCTTTATAATTCTCATTTAGTTACCTTATGTAAAGGCTCACTACACACCTCATACACACTTTACCACAAGTGAGATTAGTGATAAGTGAAATTTCCCTCTGGCTCTTGCCTCTTCATTGCAGCAGCACTCCATTCATATTCATGCACTGACATGCTATTTATAATACACTATTCCTAAATTTGCAACTATTCTATGTGGGTCACATGAAACTCCAGGCGTGTAGAGAAATGCAAGCAAATAACAGCACATTTCATTAGAGAATTTCCAGCAATCATACACACTACAGTCTGCCGCTATAAAATTCACATTAAGTTATAAACGGTTAAGATTGTCATGAAAACCTATTTGCCTTATGTTTTCCTGAGTACCTTCTCTTGGTCTTCCTTGGTCAAACAACTCAAAATGTGTCTCAAAATGTTGATTCTTCATCTCATTTCGCCAAATCCTGTTCCCAAGTTCATTCCTGATTGTAGTAGCTCAACTTTACATCACAGTTCATAGAAAGTACGCAGTAACAAGAGTCATAAAATTTAAATAAAGGAAAACAATACTGACAATCCATAAATTTACTACTAACAACAATAATAAATAAGCATTCACTCAATCAGAAGTGGAATCAGTGCAATAAGTTCATGTTTGTTATGCCTTTTTTGCATAATATGAATTCTGTTTCCCATTTAAACCTTTGTGTTCACATCATATTGCCTCTGGTCGTATAATGTTGAATTTAAGGATTAGTGATTGCAGCTTTTATTTCATCTTCATATACGCTTACCCACACTCTCTTGTCCAGATTGCTGTGGTTTTGGTTTAAGGTCACACTGTTTTTATGTGGACAATTAAGACCAGGAAATTTAGCACCCTAGCTTAGCCAGCTATTCATGAAGATTCAAGATTTTAGCCACTAACACTGAAGGAACCAGCACTGAAAATGTGACCATGTGACCAACAGACCATACTACAGAAATATTCCCGCTGTAAAATCCTGCGTGATCTGGTTAGTAAATATAGACAACATGCACAAGAACCATTTTAACTTACCAGAATCCTCTAAAAATATCCTAAATTTAGAATAATCCTAATGGTGGCTTAACTTCTGTTTTTTACTTATAAAATTAGCAGAATACATCATTTGCTTACTTACATCAACCAGCATAACAGCATTAAAGTTGTTAATATAACAACCCGTAGACGATTCATGATCTAAATGCTTTTAAAAGCTGACCAAAATTATGGGATGTGTTTTGGGATGTTGTGCAAACAGGGTATGAGTGTAGGACTGTCCACAAGAGCAGAAAATGAATAAGTGCAGAAGCTCCAAACCTGTGTAAAAAAGTGATGATGGTAAAGGTAGATGTGAAGGTTCTGGGTTAGCCACCGCTTTCTTACAACTTCATTTGTATGAAAGG
The DNA here is from genome assembly GCA_030068025.1 of Parauchenoglanis punctatus. Taxonomy (NCBI): domain Eukaryota; kingdom Metazoa; phylum Chordata; class Actinopteri; order Siluriformes; family Auchenoglanididae; genus Parauchenoglanis; species Parauchenoglanis punctatus. The sequence continues at coordinate 3,695 of JAQQZU010025416.1, read as the reverse complement.
CAACAAAATTGTCCGCTTTCATCAGAATGACTAAATCAGGTCTGTATGAAGCATCACTGAAAAGGGGCTGTGTTCCTGCATTGAAGCCACGCTGCAATTTCTGTACCATAAAGTGTTCAGAATTTCATAAACCATTGAGGGAGGTGATTGAAATCATTTTTCTTGCCTTGCATTCATGGAAAAATAGATATGTAACTGGTATGGCAATGCACACAATATCTCAAGCCTCTTGGTAGTTAAATGCAATCTTTGTACACTGTAGAAAGACATTTCTTTCCTCTCAGTTTGGTTAGAAAAGACATGTTATACCATGAGTACAAGTACAAATGAGAATAAAAATATAAGTAAGAATGAGTGGCTTCAATTTTATATATAGCAATATTCACAGATCATCCATAACAATAAAACCATGTCCCAAATATTGTGTAGGTTCTTCTTGTGCCTCCAAAACAGCTCTGACGCTTCAAGGCATAGACTCCACGGACCACTGAAGGTGTGCTGGGATATCAAGCACCAAGACATTAGCAGCAGATCCTTTAAGTCCTGCGGGTTGAATCAGACTTATTTGTCCAGCGCATCCCACAGATGCTCGATTGGATTGAGATCTGTGGAATTTAGAGGCCAAGTCACCACCTCAAACACTTAGTCATGTTCCTCAAACCGTTCCTGAGCAATTTTTGCAGGGTGGCAGGGCACATTATGCTGCTGAAAGAAGCCACAGCCATTAGCGAATAAAGGAGTGTGTATGGTCTGCAACAATGTTTAGGTAGGAATGCCACACGAATGCCAGGACCCAAGGTTTCCCCGCAGAACATTACCCAGAACATCACACTGCCTCCTTCTTTCATTGCTCCATGGTGAATATCTGATGCTCATTTGCCCATTGTAGGCACTTTTGGTGGTGGACAGGGGTCAGCATGGGCACTCTGCCTGGTCTGCGGCCACACAGCCCCATACACAGAAAGCTGCGATGCATCGTGTGTTCTGACACGTTTTATCATAGCCAGCATTAACTTTGTCAACAGTCTGTGTTACAGTAGCTCTTCTGTGGAATTGAACCTGACAGGCTAGCCTTCGCTTCCCATGCACTTCAGTGAATTTTGGGTGCCCATGATCCTGTTACTGGTTCACTGGTTGTCCTTCTTTGGCTCTCTATTGGGACATACTAACTGCTGCATACTGGGAACACCCCCAAGACCTGCCATATTGAAGATGCTCTGACCCAGTCGTCTAGCCAGCACAATTTTAAATCAACTTTGAGAACCGACTGTTCATTTGCTGCTTAATATCCCACCCCTTGACAGGTCCCATTGTTCACGTTACCTGTCAGTGGTTTTAATGTTATAACTGATCCATATATATATACATGGATCAGTTATAACATTATATGTTATGTTATATACATATATATATGCCTTTTTTTGGTGACTTTCTCTTTCTCTTTGCCTCTGTCTGTCTGTGCTTCGCTCTCTTTTATTCTCACTCTCACTCTTGAAACACTATCCAGTTGAGATAAAATGTTTTCTTGCAGAGTATGATTGAGACGAGAAGAATTTATTTAGCGTTATCATATGTATTGTTTTCATTTGCTCTTTCTGTCTCTTTCCATTTTATCTATCTCTCCCACTCCGTCTTGTGCTGCCTCTCACCTCTCTTGTCAGTTTGGAATTCTCGGCTATGGCTTTCTTTGATGCTTCTCTATTTTTATGCATATCAGCAAAGGAGATTAAAGTCCAAAACACCTTTCTTTATACTTGCTGTGTGTGTGCGCTGTCTGTGTGTGTCTGCTGTGCCTGAGAATAAAGGTGAGTTGAGTTGGTAAGAGAGAGGATGCATGCGAAAACGCATGTGTTTTGCTGCCTGCAGTACAAAATAGCATAATGGCAGTGCACTAGCTGATTCATTTGTACTCTAGCCAGACTTTCATTGTGTTCAGGAAAGTGAGCCGTGCCAGGACTAATCTCCTCTTCATTGTGCAGGATGGTATTAATATAGTCAGCCTGCTGATGAAGGACACACATGCTCTTTCTCTCTCTCTCTCTCTCTCTCTCTCTCTCTCTCTCTCACACACACACACACACACACACACACACACACTCACACTACTGTCTGTGAATCACAATTATCTGCATTTGGTGGTACTATGAAATTGTTACTTATGAACCAGTTTTACAGGTTACAGTCTAGATTCCCCCACAGGGTGGCATTTCTCGTGGCATATGTGTAAGAATTTGCATAAGCTAACTTGTATGAAAAGATACAAATAGCTAAACATTTCTGGGCAGAATTAGTGCTTGTAGAATTTCCAGAACTTTAATAAATTACTTATGAATTTAACAAAATTTCACAACAAACAAATGAGCATTGTTATGGTTTCATCTTCAATTCCTAAGCTGTTCATCTTATATCTTTTATCAGTTAAATGGACTAATCAATCTGTATCCAATCTGATCCTACAATTTACAGCAAGTGAAAGGAAATCCCTAGGATTACTTTGGATAACTCTGCCTCGAAAATCAGCAAGTGGCTATTCTGTCCAAATTGAAGTTGACTATTTTCCTATAACAGCACATCCTGAAGTATTTTATTCCATTTCTACCACAGCAACTTGCCAACAGTTGCAATTTTCTAGTAATTTAAGAAAGCTATGTCAATCCATTTGCTGTTACTTTTAATGTTTTTGGATGTCTGTGAAACAAATGAGCTGATCACTTGTGTTATAAGAGCTCTAAAAAGCCATTCCCTTACCAGCCTTTCTTTTTTTCTCTTGAAGTCACTAAGACAAATAAAAAGCTTGTCATGAGAAAACGGGAAGCACAAATTCCTCCATGCTGAAGACTTGGCGGAAAACATGGAGCATTCCTGTGAATATAGTAGCTACTTTAAATATGATAACCTATTGTTATAGAAAAATAATAAACACTTTCTGACCAACCAGAATTGAGAATTCAAAAACTTTGGTATAAATTATAATCAACGCTGTGGATAAATCTACAGCTGCTCTACTTCTTAACACCCTGGGTGAAACCGAGGAGGCCGTCATTCTCCAACCAGGACATTTTAATAATAGACCTATTAACCAGGTTTAAAATGAAATGCACAAATAAGTGTGGCTTGTCCGGCTTGTGTGCTGCTATTGGCATTATGGGTTTCCAGAAGTCTTGATGAGACTGGTAATGAAAGCTTTTAAAAAGATTAAGGCTATAGCTTAGAGAAATGAAGCATGGACTCTTCCTCTTCTGCTATCTCTCTCTCTCTCTCTCTCTCACATTCAGGGACAGCAAGAGAAGTGGTTATTGAAGACAAAGGGTGTGTTGTAAATGCTAGTTTTTGAAAAGGTTTTTTTTAGAATCAGGTCTAGCAAGTAAATTTGAAAAGCAAAATGCATGCTGTCAGGGGCTGTATACAATGGGAGTAAATAAAAAAGATGCTAGGAATTCAACTTGTTTAGTCGCTAGTTAATATACCATTTAGCAGTGTTGCGTAGTATTGTCACCACTATTGAAGCTTTTGTTCTTTTTTGTTTGTTTGTTTTAAATAAATAAAAAAAAGTATCTGGACTGACTGAGCCATAAAGCCTGCAATAGAGCACAGGAAAATATGGCGTTTAGCTATATGCTACTGTCGCGACTCCGTCCCTCCCCGCCGCACGGAAGGCTCGCGGCCTTCGTCGCACGCAGCGCGGACGCGCCGCT
>JAQQZU010025310.1:0-31350 GCA_030068025.1 Parauchenoglanis punctatus | reverse complement strand
TTATTTGGATTTTTACAACATTATTGTTGAAATACACAGTCCTGAAAAAGGGACGTTTCTTTTTTTGCTGAGTTTATTTTAAACTCTGAAGTCATACAGGAATGCCAATTCTGTTCACAGAGAGAAACTGGCTGCAGCCATTTTTTAACTAACATTCTAAAGTTATTTGAAGTGTTTTTTTAATCCTTCAAATTTTTATCTATGGGTTTAAATATGTCAGGAGTAGCAGTTTTAAGTGCCAACTGATTAACTTCATCTTTGGCCAGGCCAAAATTGCAGTATAAATGAGTAAGAACAATATGGCACAAAACACAGACTGTGACACAACAAGAATTCTCTATATACTAATTAAATCAAGAATTCGTATCAATTTTAACTTTTATAAGAGTATGGGAGATCTGATGTTGTTCAAGCAAGCATGGTGTTGTGAGGAAGTTTTACATTCTATAGTGGACGAAGAACTTTATTTTGAACCAGAATTAGACTAGTAGACAATCTGTATACTGAAACTGTACAATGTTATGTTTACTCTAATTTATTTATTTATGCTTTTAGCTATGTATATATTTATTGAGTCACATTGATTTCAATATTTATAATATGACCAAAATAAAGGAATGTTAAATTCATTATCTGTCACTCTCTCTGTCTATCTGTGTGCGTGTGCGTGTGCGTGTGTGTGTGTGTGTGTGTATGTGTGTGTGTGTGTGTGTGTGTGTGAGAGAGAGAAAGAGACAGACAGTACATGTTTTAGACAACTTGACAGTCTGAATGAGTGTATATGTGTTTATTTTTATTTGTTTGTTAATATATTTGTCTGTTCATTCATTCATTCATACATTCATTCATCTATTCATTAATTGTTTCCCTTCTCTTGTGTCTACACAGCACTTATCCAAAGGGTGTGTGATGTGGCACTGTGCTTCAGGAACTGCTTTAAATAATGGCACAGCTAATAAGATGCTGATATTAGATGACTGTACAAATTAAAAATGCTTTTCCTGATCTGTTTTACTTGTGAATCATTGACTAGAGTTTCTTGTTACTCATTTTTGAAAGTTAGATTTAGCATTTATGGTGAACTGATCAGACTGAAAAAATGCCTGCGATTGATCTGTTTGGTTTGTAAATAGTTCACTACATTTCTTTGTTTTTCACTTTAGTTCATATTTTGCATTCATGGTGTTGAACAAAAATTACTCAAAAAATATATTAAGCTTTAATTAACATTTATTTAATTTATTTTAAATGGTTTTACAGGCTATAGAAGCACTTACAGGATCTTACAGGATCCTGTACAGGATTTTATATTTAATAAGATAAGATACAGGATCTTATATTTAAAAAAAATAATAAATTATTCTTTAAGTTGAAGTGTTGAAAAATTGATTTGAGTTAAAAACCCTTAGGGTAAAAAAACATTCTAAGGTGGTTCAACCCTCTATACACCAATAGAATTCTAGAACACTGCAGAATTTCATCCTGTAAACAAATGGTTATTGTTAGAAAACTAAAGAAAATGACAATTACAAGTTTGTTTTGTTTGAAAGGGCAGCAATTGGACTTTAATATGATATAAAATATGTATTATTTACAAATATTAAAATACATAGCTCTACATACCCCTAACCATTTTTCCATATTTCCAAAGCCAGGTACAGTTTGGATATCAGTTTTGAACAATACTTCTGATTTATTTATTACATATTCCATCTTTTTAATGTCATTATGTAGTATTCATTATATATTTTATAAATAATTAAATACTGAATTATTAAAAAAAAACTAATAAACCACAGAGAAAGTGACTTAATGTGTCATGGATTTAGTTTTTATTTATGTGAATTTGATCAGTTTAGTGAATGATTATGCCAATGCTACAGAGTTAGCTAATTAGCAATAACAAATGGTGTCTACCAACACCAAACACTGCTAAAATTTAAGGACCAGCCAAAAACCGACCTGCTGGATGATCTTATGGAGATGCTATGCATCCTTGGGTTGCTACAGAAATGAGGCCTCCAGTCTTTGGTATTGCCTAATGCCTGTGGCCAAGAGAGGGACCTCCGTGAGCAGTGTGTGAGGAAGCGGAGGTGTGGAAAATGGGCAGCAGTCCATGCTAGGCTAAGAGCTACTCCCAGCTGACTGGCTCTTCTGTCTATTCTGCTCTCCGTCATCTGCTCCCTGGACAATAAACTGGACTACATCCGACTTCAAGGGACTACCCAGCATGGGATTAGAGACTGCTGTGTCGTTGTTTTCACAGAGACATGGCTCAGTGACAGAGTTGCGGATGCTGCCATTCAGCTAGACGGGCTCACCTCATTTCATGCCAACAGTAATGCGGCTCTGTGCAGTAAGACTCATGGCGGTGGCTTGTGCATTTTCATTAACACAGATGGGTGCACGAACTCTGCTAGTTTCTAATTACTGCTCATCACTGGTGGAGTTTGTGACTGTAAGATGCAGACAATTTTATCTATCATGGGAATTCACCTTCATGCTCATTGTCAGAGTGTAAATTACGGCTAACACTAATGCTAAAGAGGCACTCTGTGAGCTGTGCTATTAGTGAATAAAGAATGCACACCCTGATGGACTGTTTATTGTTGCCAGAGATTTCAACCATGCAATCTCGATTCAGTCAATATGTGGAGTTTTGATGGAAACGTGCTGGATCTTGTTAACACAAACATTCCTGGTGCATACCGAGCAGGGCCCCACCTCCACCTCAGCTAATCAGATCTCTTTCATGCTAATCCCAGCATAAAGACTGCACGTCAGATGCTCAAAACTGATTATGATGCAGGTGAGAACCAGCAGGAGCCATCTCTGCTCTTCAGTACTGTTTTGAGCACACTGACAGGCATATTTTCAGGGAGGCTGCAATCGATGATGACAGCACCAACTTGGAGGAGTACACGTCTTCAGTGACCACTTATATCAGCAAATACATAGCTTACATCACTGTCTCAAAGACCATCATTACATGCTCCAAACAGAAGCTGTGGATGACTGCAGAGTTGCTGAGGACCCAAGACTCCATCTTCATAGCAGGCGACAGGGTGGCCCTAAGAACAGCAAAGTCCATCTTGGGCCATCAGAGTAGTAAGGCACACACATGGAAAGAAAATCCACAACCACTTCCAGGGCACTAGCAATATGCTATGCATGTGGCAGGGTATCCAGGCCATCACTGACTACAGGACAACACCTGCCTGTGATAATGATGCCTCCCAACCAGATGTGCTGAACAATTTCTTCACATAGTTTGATGCACAGAATGACATAATGGCAAGTAAGACCACCCCTCCTCACAATGCCCAGATTCTGTGTCTGACCACAGATGATGTGAGGAATACCCTTTTTCAGAGATAACCCACAGAAGGCTGCTTGACTAGATAACATCCCTGGAAGAGTGCTCAGAGAATGTGAAGACCAGTTGGCAGATGTTTTCACTGACATTTTCAACATTTCTCACAGCACCATATTGTTACAATATGCTTCAAAGCCAGTACCATCATTCCCCTGCCAAAGAAGTCACCAGTGCCCTGCCTCAACACCGACCATCTTATTGTACAATAACTCACACCCATCATCATGAAGTTCTTTCAAGAGGCTTGTCAAGAGGCACATAAAGACCCTGGGGTCCCCCTCACTTGACCCTCTGCAGTTCACCTATCGTCCCAAACAGTCTACAGTGGCAGTCTACATTGCCACCACCCTACATCTGTCCCTCACCCACCTGGACAATAAGGATAAATATGTATGAATGCTGTTCATAGACTTCAGTGCAGCATTCAACACAATCATTCCTCTGTGCCTGATTGGAAAGCTGAGCCTACTGGGCCTCAACACCTCCCTCTGCACTTGGATCCTGGACTTCCTGACTGAGGACTTCCTGACATCAGGCAGTCTGGACTGGAAACATTATATCCAGCACCCCACACTGAGCACTGGGGCCCCCCAGGGCTGTGTGCTCAGACCACTACTGTTTACTCTGCTGACTTACAACTGTGTAGCAATGCACAGCTCAAATCCCATAAACAAGTTCGCTGATAACATGACCATGGTGGGTCTTGTCAGTAAGAATGATGAATCAGCATACAGAGAGGAGGTGCAGCACCTAACGGACTGGTGCAAAATCAACAACCTGTCGCAGAATGTGAACAAAACAAAATAAATTGTTGTTGACTTCAAAAGAACATGGTGTGACCACACTGCACACAGTGGAGCTCATCAAGAGTACCAAATTCCTTGGTGTTCACCTGGCAGAGAACCTCTTCTGCGCCCTTAACACCAGCTCCACAGAAAGCCCAGCAGTGTCTCTACTTCCTGAGAAGGCTGAGGAAAGCCCATCTCCCACCACCCATCCTCATCACATTCTACAGAGGGACTATCTGGTATGGAAATTGCACCATATCTGATTGCAAGACCCTACAGCGGATAGTGAGAACAGCTGAGAAGATCATCAGAGTCTTTCTTCCCTCCATCACAGATGTTTGCCACACACACTGCATCCACAAAGCCACCCACATTGTGGGTGACCCCACCCACCCCTCACACAAACTCTTTACCCTCCTGCCATCTGGCACGAGGTAGAGAAGCATGCAAGCCCTCACTGCCAGACTGCACAACAGTTATTTCTGCAAGCCATCAGACTCCTTAATACACAGGGACTGAACAGAGACACACACACACACACACACACACACACACACACACACAAATGAATGTATACAATTACCTCTGCAATTTATGCACATCTTTGACAATGTTTGAAATTTATATGACTTGCACAACTCAATACATCAGTGCACCTTACTATCACCAGGACTGTGTATTTGTTAGCGCAACACTGTCTCTATGTCACACCGTCTTTATGTCCTTTTTTGCACTGTCTTGCAATGTTTGTACATGTTTGCACACATGCACTTTATGTAATCCCATGTTGTCTTTTGTTGCACATATCTACTTTTTTGCAATTTTGTGATGTCTTATATGTAGCACCATGGTCCTTGAGGAACATTGTCTTGTTTCACTATGTACTGCATCATCTGTATATGGTTGAAATGACAATGAAGGCCACTTGACACTTGATATTGGGGACACTGTGGGCATACTGTAGGAACAGTAGGGCATACCGAGGGAAACCTGTAAGAGTACAGCACTTCATTGTACTCATGGCTGTGCTCTGTGGGTACTAAACAATTAACAAAATTAGTTTGGTTCTTAAACCTGCAGTATACCCCAGCATTACTATTAATCCATAGACAGAATATCTACACTTCTTGAAAGTAGCAGTAATAAACTGAGTTAGGCATTTTGAATACTTACATTTATTCACAACCAAAAATAATAAATAAATACAAAGTGGTTGTCCAAGTGCAAAGTTATACACTAGTATTTTCATTTTATGCTACCTCTACTTCACTACATTTCAGAGAGAAAAGCTGTATTTTTTACTCAACTACTACATTTATTTAACCGCTATAGCTACTAGTTGCTCACACCTCTTCCACACTATCTGATTTTTTCCACTTATTTTAAGAAAGCATTTGTTCCGATTTCTCACTATGAAGATATGCCCCCTGCTGTACCAGTCATATGGTGCTGGGCCCTGACACATACATCATGACTGACAGTCATTGGTGTAATTGTATAAGTGTTTCTGTAAATATGCAAGGGGGTGTATCCCCACAGTGCAACATCTCAATCATTCTTTTTTGACAACTCAGAAAGCATGGTTCTCATTTCATTCCCTGTGACTCTGTCCTTTCAGTCCCAGAAATAAAAATAAAAAACTCATCAGATCTATGTGAATAAAAAAATGACCTTTTTTTATAAATAGCAAAAATAGCAATTTTCATTGAAAGGTGACAAGTTTCCATCCCTATTTGCCCTTCTGCAGCTGCTGGAATTGAGAATATTACCTCATGCTCAGTTACACTATCATAAAATATAGGATGCCTTTTTAATGAGGAAAAACACAAAACACCACAAATATATTTATTGTCTTTATTCATCAGTCCCTACTCTCTATATGCTCTCTATGCATGTTAATTCCAGGTGTGCACAGGGCCATAGTTTTAGGCAGATAAATGTTCCTCATTTTCAGCATTTGTTTCTGGAAAAAAGCATTATTATAGCTGCCAATAGAATAAGAAATTATAAGGCTTAAAGTAAGTAAAAGCATCTAAAATCAGGCTGAATAATATTATATATTATTTATAATAATCTCATATAAAAGAATAATTTTTATACAACAAATTAATAATAAAAAACTAAGGGTTACTTTTTATAATGATAACAAATATAGTAGCAATGAGGGGGCCATGCAGTACAGCAGGACATTTGCCAGACAAACTTCAGGTTATTTTGTCAAGGTCATGGCTGTATGCACTCATAGCAAGTTTCATGTCAATTGAACAAAGATTGGCCAAGATATGAGCTCACGGCCTGCTTGGAGGCTTTGCCATCAAATAAGAATAAGAAATGTGTACATGTTCTGAAAGCAGGTTCACAAAAGGGCTGACTGGAAAAAATTTTTTTTAGACCAAAGACATGACAAGTAATGACTAAAAACATGTTTTTCCTTATTATAGTCCCCCTGAGTAGCATAATGGAGTTGTTTTTTTCTGTACTGCCTTTGGGCAGAACTTTGAGTCAGTCCACCAAGTTTGGTGTAAGTACATAAAAGTGTTGCTAAGATATGGTTTCACCTCCTGTTTGGCAGCTTTCCCACCAAATTTGGATTCTGTTATGGGCAAATGCTTTAGAAAATCAAAAATCTATTTAATAACTTCTGTGAAGATTAGTCTGAAGATCATTTGTGAAATATTTGATGAAAATTAGATAAGCTTTTTCTATGCAGTAGTGAATAAAATATTTTTCATAAAAGATTCAAAAGTTACATGTGTGAACGTACCTCTAAATTTGAACTGTTGGTGGTGCTAGATTTCTTGATGACAAGATATCAGGGCAGTATCCCCAGACAGTGTGCCAAATTTCACAGCTTTTTATCATGCAGTTCTAGGAAATCACCTCACATTCTATTTTGCAACTGCTGATTGCAGAAAATAAAATCACAAGACAAAATCGCAGAACAGGAAATGGCAAAATGTCCAGACCTCAGGATAAAAAAGGCAGAAATTAGGAGGAGAGGGGTAAAGTGTATAACAAGCCTGTCAGTCATTCTTGCAACATAAAATCCAGGCCTAAACTGTCTCCCTGTCCCAAGTGGGAGTACCATTCTAGACAATGAGCCATTTCCAAGGATGTGAAAAGATCAACTTGGGCTACCCCATATTGGGCCCAGAATTGGATCACAACATCTGGGTATAACTGCCACGCTCCTTGGTGAGGCTTTGTCCTGGACAGAATGTCAGCAGCCCAGTTTGCTATATCAGGGATGTGGATTGTCTTCAGAAAGACTAGTTGAGTCCACATCCATTTCAGTATACAACTTGCCACCTGTAGACAATGTAAAGATTTTGTTCCACCCTGATGATTTATGTGGTATGCTGCTGAGGATCTGTCTGTTCTTATGAGAGCATGCTTGTGATGGATGAATTGCAGCAAACTCTTGAAAACAAAAGGGCCTCAGTTTGGGCACATGATCTCAAGACCAAGGGGGCTTGAAAGAAACAGAAATGATCACAAACATGGAGCCATAGCTAGCATGCTAGCAATCTAGCTTCTAGCTAACAAAAACAATGCAATGATATTTGACAATATAATGGCACAAAACAACCATAATTCACAGGAACACAAAGCACCTGTACCACATGGGTAATGAATAGAATGGTGGATTTACTGAGCTTAAATCTACTTCCTACCTGTACCAGGTCCCTGAGAAGAGAAAAACAAAAACAATGAGCCAAATGTTAATCTTGCTTTTATAGTATCGGAAGTTCCAATTCCTGGGGTCAAGTCATGTGCATAACTTTGTTTATATTAAGTCTTGAGAGTTGGCTAGGACGAAGGCTATCATTCTATTTCAACCACAGTGACAGGCAGTATGAGGTCTTAAAAGATCACAAGTTATTATCCAAAATGCATTTTGCTTATTGCAGCACTCCCTGGTGGTCACATGGCACAGCTTTTGCACTTCCTAATGGTAAATGTACTAAAGTTTAAGTATTTTTGTTATCATCCAAAATGGTGGAAAATGCAGTATGGTGGAAATTGACATCATGGGATGCATTGAACTCAGTTTGAGCCAGGGAATCAAATTTAAAAATTTGATTAAAAAATCGGGTATACGGTTAAAAAATTATGTGAATGTACCTAAACATTTTGACATATTTAAAATTGCCCTCAAATTGCATTCCAGAATTATTATTGTTTTTGTATTTACTTGCCCAATAGATTAATTTAAGGGTAATATATAATGTAATGGTAAGGGTAATAGCTAGAGTAAATTGTGAAATGGTGGCACTGACTGGACTTAATACTGCTCCTTATGATTAAAGTCAAAATGACCCCTAATTGAGATGCACTGAGGCACAAACAAGTTCAACTCTCTCCTGCATGCAAAACACCCTTGCAACTTTGGCATGTAAGTCTGAAGTTACAGTTCTCAATACAGATTTTGCACATTATTATTATTAACCATCACAACATGCATGTGACACCACTCTGAACGCAGTACTACTGACCATGCCAAAAGTTTCCATGCATTCTTTCACTGGGGGCGCTGTGGTCTCACAATGTGCTGTCCAGATACAGGGAGAGGGCATAATAACCTTAAAATAATTAGCAATCACCCATATAGTTTCCAGAAAAGTGACAAAGATTTGGAATCTGTGTAGTACAAAGGTAAAATAGAGGATAGGTGGTAATGATTTCTAAATATGGGTTTCATAGAAACTTTAATCTCTAACTGACTTATTCATGATAGTAATGTGTATACCACTGTTTCAAGGAAAGAGCAAATAATGCAACTGGTGAAGCATCTGCTTGTATCTAACACTATATCACTTTGAGTCACTTGTATGCCATTTAATCCAATTAAATAAACCAATTACCATGTTCTGGCCTCTGGCACATCCAATTCTGCTTTAGACCAAAGTGTGACATCCATCACTTCACCAATGATGCATGAATGAAAAGAAATGAGTAAATTTGTAGCTTTTAATGAAATTTATCTGGCTCAGCATAAGCTATGAAGCTTTGAAGGAGTTTATAGTGGTTGAATAAGGAGAGAAGATAGGGGTAAATGCAGCACTACAATTCTCTTTAGTCCACTTTAATTAATAACTGCATATCTCTAGACTGCTGCCCAGAATTCTGCATCGTGGCACACATTCTCATTCCCTAATATCACTTAAAAATAGTTGCCTGAATAATGTACCTAAAGTAGGTAGTACAGTGTAATTTTAAAATTACAATACACACCAAGTAAAGGACAAAGAATCAATCATTTCAGTTGTGGTTTCCTAATTATTTATGATGAGTTTACAATCAGGGAAATAAAAAAAATAGTAAGCATGGAATGAATGTAACATTAAGGCTAATTAAAGACCAAGGCTTTAATTTAGTACACATGTCCTATAAATTGCATGTTGAGATCTGACTTAGCCTCAACACAAATGTCACGCGACACAAATGGCTTTTAATTAGTTTATTTTCTTACCAAACTTGGACTCATAATTGTTCATTATTTTCCTGCATCCATTGATTTCTTACCTTCACATTTAAAAGCTTTCATGAGATTAACCCTACTTATGGTCAGTCGGGACAAAGATACCGGTTAACATGTCTGTTTCAGCTGCTTGCTTCATGTACGTCAACTGAGTGTCATTGGTAGGGCAGCCAGAGCAAATTTACGGTAAGTAAATCAGTCTGAATGTTCTGCCAAATACCAGTTACCAGTCAGCCATGGTATCCAACCAATTTAAAGCTAAAGTATGATATGGTAACAGAACTGACGCAAGATTCTGAGACACATTTTTGAGAGGTAAATGTAATTTTTAAATAATTGTAATATAATAGAATTATGAAATTGACTATTTAGGTATTGTATGAATAAAATAAATGAAATGGTCCCAAAAAAAAGTAATGCAAAATATTTTTATTACATATCAATTCATGATGGACAAAAAATTTACCAATTTGGACAATATAATTTTTTTCAGCTTTACAAGACGCTTTTTTAAGAAAATGTAATAATGTTATGACCTGTGACATCTTATGAAAGTGAGTAACAACTTACTGAAATCAGAAAAAAATAAAGCCATTTGAAAAAAGCAGCCCAGAAATAATGATCTTGGACACCAAATGTACTTGCAATTGTAGAATCACCCACCTATAGTGGGTGTGTCTGGAGTAATGGCGCACCTTAATGGGATGTGTCCAGTTAGTGTTCTAGATACATGGTGGGAAAGGGGAACAATGGGAGGGAAACAACCTGTGGGGTAGCTAGATTTCTGGGAGATGTTAAGACAAACATCTGAGATTACCAAGAAAGTTTGATCTAAAGGAAAGACAATGTCTGTTGTATACTTCACCCAACTAGAGGACGAAGGGGATATCTGTTAAGGGACATAAGGATATTGTTCCTTTATTTTATTAGCAGGGGCCCTGGTGGGTTCTGCAAACTTACCAAAGTGACCAAACAATTAAATTCACAATAATGCTACAGACATGGCTTTTACTGCTCACAATGGATATTTGAATGCTAATGGACCTGATCTCAGTTTTTACTGTGAGTTAGACACAGGATAGAATTAACATAAAAATAAAATAAATTGATAGAATAAAGTAATCATGTATATAATTTCTATCATGCCCTGTCTGCTAGATTGCCAGTCCAGCCATGATATTGAGGAAAAGGTGCAACAAAATGAGGGTGATTATACTGTGGCTGGATGATGGCTTCACAGTTAAGACAAAATCGCTGGATACGCTGTGCATCAGTGAGTCCTGGTATAACCAGTCGTGGATGAAATACTCATGCAACCTTTATCTTATCTCATCTCATCTTATCTTACCTTATCTTATCTTATCTTATCCTATCCTATCGATATCTCATCTATAATGTTCTTATTTGTTTGGTGAGCTCTTTTCTGCCTTTCTCACAAGCACATTCAGAGCAGGCATTTTTGTTTTGCATTGTTAATGCATACCAGAAGGTTGGTCCTATTTATACTCATCTTAATTAATATTTCTGTTTTATTCTAACTGAAATAATAATTTACCAGGCTTGTTTACAACACATGTGATGTAAAACATTTTTTTTTCTGTTTAACAATGTAGGCTAATATAGAGCTACAAGAAATGTTATTGTAGTTTAAAACAAATGACAAAAATTTAGGAATTTTTGATCTTTTATTTGAACATGTATTATAATGTTAAAAACAGGCCTACTGCTGACTTAAAAGGCAATTTGGTATTTTGTTATGTAGTGGTGCTTGATTTACTATAGCCCTCAGAATCATGCAACTGAAAAGCATGTCATGCAGAATGCGTGTAAATGGTATTTACACAAGGTACACCCCAATTTTGGCTTTTCCTGAAGCATGTAACTGTCTCCATGACATGCAAGTCATATACTTAAGTCAAGGAAAGAATATGCGAAGACAGAAACTTACATGTGCAGGAGAGTCAGGCCCTAAATGCATAAGGATTAGCAGCTATATTAAATAGAATAAAACATTTGTATAATAAGCCTTATCAGTATTAAAATGTTACCTTAGTATCCTATTGTTTTAAATTTCATAATGAAGCACAAACAGTTCAGTGGTTTTGCTGTTGCAAAGTAATGCAATTTGCATTCATAAGTCAGAAGCCATGTCAATGTTTCATAAGAAAAACAAACAAAAAAATTTTTTTTTTTGCTTTTTTGGAAAAAAGTAATAATGTCTTCCCATTCTATCAGATATTATTTTTGGAGGCAGATGCAAATTGGCTGAGGCTTCCCAGTCAGCCTCATTCTTGAGCTTGGCTGAGCTGTGGCCACCTTATCAGAATGTATGAATCTGTCCAGGGAGATTTTATAACCTTCAAAGGGACTTGGAATACCCATCATCATTTCTTGGGAAATTACCAAAGTATCCAAGCTTATAAGTGACAGGGAGCTAAGCTTACCATACCCATGCCCAGCAGCATGAGAGCTCTCACACTATGCACACTGGATACCTACATGCTTCTGAGAAAACCATATAAATGAGGGTGAGTGATGATGATGTCTTTGGCTTCATATAAGTGGAGACATAACAAAAGAAATAACAAAAGAACACTACACCTCTGATTTTATTCTTAATCTTTGTAACTTTTCATAGAAATTAAGTCATAAATTTGTTAATAATTTGCAAATATGATGGCATTTTTCATCATGATTAGCTAGCTTAATGACAAGCTATCTATATAATGTAATGAAGAACCATCGGTTGTCATTAAAATATGACAGGGAAGTTTTTATGTATTCAAGGAATTTCAGATATTTGTCTCAATTTGACAAAGGTGACTGTTTCTAAAAAGAGGTTTTTAATCATGTAAATAGCTTCACTAAAGGACTACCCCAACAGAATAATTATAATGAGAACAGCCTGATTATAATGATCCACAATGATTTGAAAGTAGAATTTCTTTTTTTCTGTTACTGATACAATGTTTCCAGCACCAAATAAAAAGGCACTTATGTATCCATATTGGTTTAAGCTCCAGTTAGTCCAGAATGCAGCTAAGAGAGTCCTTACTAAAACAAGAAGATTTAATCACATCACTCCTATCTTATCTACACTGCATTGGCTCCCAATCTGATATGAAATATGATTTCATTGAATATGAATATGAAATATGATTTCATATTAATCATAAAATTCTACTATTGACCCATAAAGCACTGAATGGTCTCATGCAGAGGTACCTGAGAGAACTTTTGGTCTCTCATGATCTGTCAAACCTACTTGGACCAAATGGTGCAAGCTATTTGTTGGTACCTCAAATAGTGAAGACTACAGCAGGGGGCAGATCTTTCTCTTATAAACCCCCACAATTATGGAACAACCTTCCAATTAGTGTTCGGGACTCAGACATGCTCTCAGTATTTAGGTCTAAATTGAAAACATATTTGTTTACTCAAGCCCTTTGTTAATAGCTTTTTAATGAACAAACTTCTGGAGGATTCTTGGGCTTAGATTGTTTTGGTAAACTGGGATGTTTGGATGCTGTCCAAGGTTTCTTCCTCTTGTCATCTCAGGAAGTTTTCCCTTGCCACAGGCTTGCTCGTTAGGATATGGATACATTTTTAGATTCATAAGTTTATAACCAGAATTTATATTCTTCTTGTAGCTGCTATGTGACAATGTCCATTTTTAAAAGCACTATACAAATAAAATTGCATTGATCTGAGTTGAATTGGTTTGCCAACCCATCACCTCTTATAATGTCAACATGCCAAATGGGACACTGGTTGCTTAGTTGCTGTCTAATATGTCCCACCCCTGGCCAGGGGCCATTGTATAATTGAGATAATCAGTGTTATGCACTTCACCTGTCAGTGGTTTTAAAGTTATTGTTGATCAGTGTATGTGTTTAATTTTAGATTAATTTCATGGAACATTTTATCTACAGCTGGGATGGTGGTGAAGGGGGTAGTAGTATCTCATAGATCCAGAGTCTTGGGTTTGATCCTAAGCACAGGTTACTGTCTGTGTGAGGAGTTGCAAGTTGTGTTTGTGTAGGTTAACTCACACCTTCCAAAAACTTGTGTCTTGGCTTGCAAAATTTTCCCTAGGTGTGTACATTGTTCCATACAACATACTGTTGTCCCACCCAGGGTGAATTCTCCCAAGTTACACCCAGTGTTACTGGGTTAGGCTTTGGATCTACTGTGACCACGACTAAGAAAAAATGGTTACTAAAATTGAGTGTGCTTTTTTGTTAGAAATCATACACCATAAGGCCAAAAATATAGCAGAATCAAACATGAGTAAATAATGAGTCTTTGGACAGTGTTTTGGTGTCCTAAGAAGATACAAGAATAACAGAAAAAAAAGTGGGATTACTGTAACGTCTTGACGAACATAGATTCATGGTTGTGGCCATTTAGCCCTGCTGATACAGAAAATCTAATTTAATCCATCTAGGCAGATTTCCCTCCCACTGCAGGCCCAAATGTTACCAATTTGCAAAAATTTAGCATAAAATTTCACAGTGTATGAATCCATCAATTCCTCTTTTGATCTCTTCATAAATCTCTTCGTCCTTTTATCTTGTTCACTTCAATTAGAGAAGATATACTATATGGCCAAAAGATTGTGGACTCCTGACCATCACAACCTTATGTGATCCTCCATTATAAAACCTGTGATAATTGCAAGGCACAATTTTGAGATACATGGGGAAATGCATTGTGTAGGCTAAAATAGTAATGTTTTAGATTTTGTAATATCACAGTATAATGTCTATACTTTCATATATATATATATATTATTTATATATATTTATATATATATATATATTTTTTTTTTTTTCATTTGAATTTTTTTTACCTTGTGCCCTTTAAAACATGCTTTTTTGAGATGGGGTATTCAGATTCTGGTAGAAATTCTTTAAAAAAGGGCAGAAAATGTCCTTCAGATTTTGTACCAGTGATCACATATTTCTGAGGATAACGCTTCATGTTGGCTATCAACATACAGTGGAGAGTAGCCAATAAAATGACATAATACACCTTTTTAGTATAATCAAAATATCCTTGTTGCAATGCATGATCTATAAGAAGACTTTTGTTTGGCTGCACTGCTTTTTTGCATGAGAAAAACACAGACCATTTCCTGTATGAACCATGGCAAATCTTTTAATCTTGAAATTGATGATGACTTTGAAAAAGGCACATTTCGAGTTTGTCATGAAAAGTGATGCCTGTGGTGATCCCATAAGTGCGAGAGATGTTGACCAAGTCAAGTGGGAGAAATGAACATTTCTATGCCTTGTGGGCAGTTACTGTGATCTTTCTTCAATGTGTTGTGGAAGTTCTTGTCGTTAGGGGGATCATAAACACGATGGGAATCAACATAAATTTAATTGAGTATGAGGATCTAGTTCTTACAGAAGCCTAACATTACATCAGTATGCACAGTGTGGTCAATGCATAACATTGAAGGCACATAAAAAGTAAGCAATCATAAATCTGAATGCAAAGTTTCAGTCACATGCAATTCCAAGACTTTGATAAAAAAACTGACATGTAATTAATGTGTACAAACACAGATAGGCCATCCTTTTCATGTTTTTTTTTTTTCATTTTTAAATTGACAAGCATGGTTCCAAGTGTCTGTGTGTAAGCACATTAGACTAGACTTCATTTAATGAAATAGGCCCAAGGCTCATATTGTTTTCAGCTGCACCTGACAGATTGGGCCTGACAAAACATTGTGCTATCACAACTAAGTAAACAAAGAAATGATCCAATGTCATTTGGCCATGGAATAAATGACACCACATAAATACTTCTACATTCACAAGGTATCTGCTATGAGAAGTTCCAAATGATACTGCCCCAAATGTGATTTTTTTTTTCCAAACAATGCATGAGTAAGTACTATAAAATATGAAGGTAATGTGTTCAATAATTGTTATTTCTGCTAGTGCATACAAAAAGTTTCAACTTTTTCAAGAGATCAGATGCTGACATTTCTTGGCAAGATTTCATGTCATCAATCTGTACAAAATGACAACTGCTACAAAATGCAATGCACAAATGGTTCACCAGCATCAGCAGAATTCAGAGTGGTTGGAGCGGAAGTAGGTTTTCAAATTTTTGCACATGTAAGTTTCCTTATGTTTCTGTTAGATTAAAATTAGAAAAACACCTTCAGTAAACTTCAACTAAGGAAGAAGAAATAATGCTACATTAAAAAAAAATTAAAATATGCATGCATGTCGTTTCCAGAACAAATGTGATTTTCACAGATGTTCTTGTCTCACTTGCCTCAGTTCTCCATACTGCCACACGGTCAGGTTACTAAGTATACGAGGACACAAGTGCAGATCCGGTATTGATAAGTATATATTCAGGCAGAAGTACAGATAAACAATAATACAATATCGTGGTCGTAAGCAGGCAGAGGTCAAACGATCGGGCAAACAGTACAGAAGAGCAGTAAGACAATCTCGTGGTCAAAAACAGGCAGGGGTCAAACGATCGGGCAAACAGCATAACACAGAGCAGGCAAAGTCGTAAACGAGATACGTAGGCAAAGATCATAAACAGAATAACAAAGTCCCAATGAGTCGCTCGGCAGAGTAAACACTATTGCTTCGCAATGAGCAGAGTAAGAGTGTGTGTATAAATAGTCTATGATGCGGGTGTGATGAAGATGGGTTGCAGCTGCACCCAATCAGTACTCCGGGGAAGGAGTCCTAGTGCCCACGTGTTCGTGGGTGTCGGCGGCAGGCATGACACACACACTGCATTTATTCACTGCAAACCTTCTATCACCATGAAGTTTTAATTTAATGCAGGAGAAACTAACTTATTTTTCTGTCATTTCCAGGACCATTTTACCCACTTAGTAAAACAGTATAAAGAAAGTTTGTCATTCATGTATAAGCAATCTGGTGGGAGGAAGAAAAACAGTTGTTCCTTTGAATTTGAAGACATCAAGTAATGCAATAATGCTCTTGCTCTCCCTGGTCATGTGCCTGGGTCATGTACCCACACCAATATTACAATATATGAGGTTTACAAAGTTTGACATTTTAAAAATAACAAACCAACACATTTTCATTTATTTTTATTATGAATCGTTAATCATACAACACAATGAGTATAACCTTTTTGTTCTGCAATGGTTAAGAGCAATGCATATAATATAAGACTATTTCTATAAACATTACTGTGAGAATAATGTCATTCTGAAATATTGGATCCTGCTTTCTTGCATTTTCTTGTTTCAGGCCATAAAACAATTGGTCCCAGCAGCTTCTTTGAAATGTGGACAATGCTCTGTCCTTTTATTACAGCAAAGCAAATGACAGACCTTTGTTGGACATGGAAGGAAAACAATCATATGATCTACTGAAGTGCCAACCTATGTGACACCAATAAGACGTGTCAAGCTACAAGAGGAACACCTGAACAGAGAAAATGGTTCCCGTATTACAGTAGAGTACAAAGTACCAAACTGGCCTATGCTGATTCTGGTATAACAGATCTATATAGAAATGCTCCCTGCAGCCATGACATGACCATGCACTGTAGTTTTTATTTTGCTCAGCAAGTTCACCTGCCAAGTAACCCCTTGGAGCCAGGCCCAATTTACTTTCCTGTTCCAAGGAAAATTGCATTGTTTGGTGTCTGCTGTGAGGGGCTTACTTGACAAGTGAACTTCTCCAATAGATAAAGGCCAACTGATCAGTACACGGTTGAATGCAGTGAGATCTTACTTAGATTTTTTTTTAGAGTTATGTCCTTGGAGAAACACATGTCAATCTCCATTGTGATAATTGTTCTGATCAGAACAAAAACAGATATGTGATGTGATACTTGGCATGGCGAGTGACAATGGGTCTTCAACAATGCATTTCACTGCATTTTCTGATAACCAGACACAGCAAATTTGCCCCAGACTGAGGCTTTGGTGTTCAGGAACAAAGAATTCAGCTACTCTGAGGTGACTTCACTCAGTGTGTTAGAAAATGTTGTGATTGAAAGCTCTTCAGTTACTGTTGCCCATGTCACTGGCAGAAAGGATTGGTCTACAGTTGTACCAGTTTATGACTGGCAGACTATCATAGCAGTGCATGCAAAACAGTCCCTGAAATGAAAAAAAAAATACCACCATTTTCTGTAACTCATTGTGAAGTTAACTGAAAATACAGTAGTCACTTAACTGAAAAATTAATGTTCTTAGTTCAGAATCTTCCTTGATGGTTTAATTTCTTAAGCAATACTGTTTGATTTCTTAAGCAGTAGTTGGTTTTGATGGTTTTTTGCCTCTCATCTCCCCAACCCAGGGTGTTCTAGACAGCCCACTGTCCTCATTTCATAATGGTGAAATATAATGCTTATCAATGTGTTTTTCAGGTTTGATGGCAACCTTCTTGGAACTGTCTGTGTCCAGAGAAAGTCACAAAGGGAAGAGCTAAGCAACATCCATCCATCCATCATCTATAACACTTATCTGACAGGGTCATGGGGAAGCTGAAGCCACTCTCAGCTGATTTCAGGCAAAAGGTGGGGTACACCCTGGACAGAAACCCATGAACGTACACAGAGAACGTGCAAACTCCAATCAGATGTCAGGTCTGAAGTGAACTCAGAACCTTCTTGCTGCTAGATGACAGTGCTAAACACTGAACCATCCAGCTGCCTCACGCTAGACAAAAGTATCTCTACAAACAGGTCTAAGTGTTCACACTGAAACTGTGTTCTATGGTTTGATGAAATAAAAATGCAGCCTTTTTGTCAATAAATAATCAAGCTGGGATTGGCATAAAATGGATGGCTATAATCAAAAGAACTTTATACCCACTGTAAATTAGGGTTGATGTGTGGGGATGTTTTTCCTCCAAAGGCCCTGGAAATCTTGTTAGGGTACATGGCATCATGGACTCCATGAAATACCAGGACATATTAAATTAACATCTCTCTGCCTTTGCCAACAAACAAACTGGGTTATAATATCTCAGTCCCTGACCTGAACCCCATTGAAAACCTGTTGGCTGAGCTGAAGAGGAGAGTGTACAAAGTAGGGCCTAGGACTCTGGATACTCTGGAGAGATTCTGAAAAGAAGAATGGTCTCAGATGTGAAGAACCAATCTTATAAAATGTTATAGGGAAGGCTTAGTGCTGTTTTATTGGCAAAGGGGGGGTTGTACAGATTATTAAATGCTGGGGTGCCAATAAAATTGGCCCATGTATTTTTGTTGAAAATAATTATTTCTTGATGAGAGATTTGTTTACCTCTGAATATTTTTTTTCCAATTATAGGATGGGTTTTTCTCATTTTTTTAATGTGAAATGAAGCTACTTCACCAAAAGGTGGATTTTTTATGTGTGCTTTTTGAACATCCCTTTCCAGATTTAGTACCTCTTTTCCTATTATAACAGCCTCCATTTTTCTGGGAAGGCTTTCCAATAGAATTTTGAACATACCTGTGGGTGTTTGCAGATCCAGCCACATTAGTAAGATCTGGCACTGAATTCAGACAAGAGGTCCTGAGGCATAGTCAGTTTTTCAATTCATTCCAATGGTGTTCAGTGGGTTGAGGTCAGGGCTCTTGAGTTGAGTTCTTTCACTTTGAGTTCTTGAGTTCTTTCACTTTAGCATTTTGTTTTTGTTGACCTCATTGTGTGCACAGGGTCATTGTCATGCTGGAACATTTTGGGGTAAGCCCTTTAGTTCTAGTGAGGGGAAAGCTTAAGGCTACAACATACAAAGATGCTGGGCATGGAGGCCTAGCAGACAGTTTTCATTTCATTCAAAAAATGATCAATGAGGTTGAGGTCAGGACTCTGTAGAGGTCACTCAAGTTCTTCCACACCAACATCAGCAAATCATGCCTTCATGGACCTTGGATTGTGTACAGGGCATTGTCATGCTGAAATAGCTGAAATCCTAATGCTACAGCATACAAAGACTTTCTAGACAATTCTGTGCTTTCAGTTACTGTTAACATACTTTTAGCCATATAGTGTATATAGTATCCTCTAAAAGTTTTGGAAACGCAAGGCAAGATCAAAAGGTGAGTATGAGGTCACAGATCAGAATTTCAACTTCCTAAGATTTCCTGATATTTACATTTAGGTAAATTAAACAACTCAGAATATGTCACCCTTGGTGGCAGACCACCCAATTTTAGGTTAACTAAAGTACTAAAACAGACTTTAAAGTAAATAACACTTTTGGTTGCACTTCCCTTCTTGCAATAACTGTATCGAGCAGAAGCCCAGTTACATGACCAAACTGTTGCATTCTTCTTTGTGATGATTTTTTCAGGCTGATACCATAGCGTCATTCAGCTGTTGTATGTTTTAGGGGGTTTTCTCTTCAGGAGGTAAAATGCATTCTCAATTAAGTTAAGGTCTGATTATCGACATGGCCAGTCATAAACCACCCCTCTTTTCCCCTGATGATGTCCTTTGTGGTGCTGGTAGTGTGTTTTGGGTCATTGTCTTCCAGCATGATGAATTTCCTTAAAATTAGATAGGAGTAGAAAAAAGCAAGAATTTGGGGTGTGAGTTTTAATTTATTTTGGGCTTTCTGAAATCAACAAAGGGTGAAAAATGTACATACAGTACACCTAATACTTGGTTAATGTACCTTAGCAAGTTTAACCATGACCAGATGCTTTTGGTAGCCAGCAACAATCTTTTGGCAGAATACTGGTTGAATATTTGGACACTCATCTTGGCAGAATTGGTAAAGTTCAATTAAATTTGGGTATTTCCACATCTTTTCAATATGGTTAAGGTCAGGACATGTTTTAAGCTTAGTGTGCTTTATTTGTGTTCATGTTTCAACCGTCTAGCTGATGGGATGAGGGCATTTTGAATTCTGAAGTTCTTAATTATTCCATCCACATTTTACAATGCACCAGTTTCACTGGTAGCAAAACAGCCCCAGAGCATGATGCTACCACCACCATTCTTAATAGTTGGTACAGTGTCCCTCTGTACCTCTTGACATTGTGGCCAAAAAACTTAATCTTTGTGTCATCTGACCATAAAACTTACTCCACAATGCTTTTTCTTTGTCCAAGTAGTCAGCTTTTTGTTTTCAGAATGTTGAGGTTATTCATTGTCGATTTTGGAGCAGGGGCTTTTTTTTAGATGGAAGTCTCTAAGTCCATAGTGATGTAAAACTTGTTTGGCAGTAGACAGTGTTTGGCAGCTTCCAGTTCACGGCAGGCCTGCGCCTTGATGGTTGGCTACCAGCTAAAGTCAATCATGATCAATGGCAGAAAATTAAGACTCCTGGCAAATTAAAAAGACATTTTGGAACTTTCAGCACCACTAAATTAATATTCTAACTACTTAGATAGTATATGTATGTTTTTGACCCTGTATGTATAATTTTGACCCTGTGTGGATTTCAGAAAAGATTTGTGTACTTGTCTACCAATTCATTTTATTTCCATTAAAGATGTATGTTGGACATTCTTCCCCAGAAGAAAAAAAAGACTTAAAATTAAAAAAAAGAAAAAGGAAGAAAAATAATAATTAAAAGCCCAACATCAGACCCCATCTGGGTGAGGTGCATGATACGATGGCTAACGGGACCTGCACGAATGTTTGCAGACAAACGTCTAGCCATGGAGCATCCATTTGTGCAGGATCCTAAAGACTTTGGTGACACGCTGGGAATGTTTCATGATACCTGCAAAAAGGAGGCAACCGCTCCAGAGACCCCTCCGCAGGCAAAGAAAGAGACAACCGCTCCCAAGATCACTCCGGAGGCTCCGCAGAGGGAAAAAACACCAAGAAATTTTTTTGGGGGGACTAAGTGCACCGAGGAGCTACCCCAGCTTACTGACCAAGACAAAGGCAGCGACAAGGGCACTTTAGAGACCTCTCCGCAGGCTAAGAAAGAGGCAACCGCTCCCGAGCTCCCTCTAATGGCAAGAAAAGAGGCTTTCACTCCTAAGCGCCCTCTAATGGCCAAAGAAGAGGCTATTGCTCTTAAGCTCCCTCAAATGTCCAAAAAGGAGGGTACCAAGCCCCAGTACAAGTTCAAGTCTACATCAGAGTTCAAGTCTAAGTCTACGTCAGAGTCCAAGTCCACGACAGAGTCCAAGTCCTCGTCAGAGTCCAAGTCTACGTCAGAGTCCAAGTCCACACCAGAGTTCAAAACAGCGCTGGGGGCAAAACCTTCACCTCAGTCTGTGACAAAGAATTCTCCTGCACCCAAGTCTGGGTTGCCACAAGGGTAAGAAACTGTTCCTGTCACAGTCGCTCTCCCTGAGCCCACTCCTGTTCCAGCCAAAGTCACTCACGAGCAGCCTGTTCACTTCATGGCCACAGAGACTGTCCACTTCATGGCCACAGAGACTGTTCTAGCACTCATCACTCTTCCAGTTCAGGGTAAAGCACCTGTTCAAGTCGCTAAACTCATCCCTTTAAAAGTCAAGGAGACTGTAAAAATCATGGAAGCTATGCCTGTCCCAGGAAAACCACAAGTTACAGAACTCGTTCAAGCAAGAGTACAAGTCAGAGAACCAATTTCAGCACCCATCACTGTTCCAGTACTCATCAGAGAGCCTGTTCCTGTACAAGTCACTGTTCCAGTAAACGTCTCAGAACCTGTCCCAGTAAGAGCCCAAATCACAGAGCTGGTTCTATTGCGAGCAGAAGTCAAAGAGCCTATTATGCTCTCTATTGCATAGCCTGTTCCAGTGAGAGCCCAAATCACATAGCTGGTTCTATTGCAAGCACATGTCAGAGAGCCAGTTCCTGTCACGGCTCCAGCCACAGAGTCAGTTCCTGTCACAGACGCCTCTCAAGTCGCAGAGCCAGTTCCTGCCACAGACGCCGCTCAAGTCACAGAGCCAGTTCCTGTCACAGACACCGCTCAAGTCACAGAGCCTGTTCCTGTCACAGATGCCGCTCAAGTCACAGAGCCTGTTCCCGCCGAGGTCACAGAGACTGTTCCCACCGAGGTCACAGAGACTGTTCCCGCCGAGGTCACAGAGACTGTTCCCGTGCTCACAGAGCCAGCGCTAGTTCCTGTCGCAGCTCAAGTCACAGTGCAAGTTCCTGTCGTGCTCTCCGAGCCTACTCAAGCTCCTGTCACGCTCTCCGAGCCAGCTCACCACTCAGCACATCTCTCTCCGAGCCTGCTCGACTCTCAGCGCATCTCTCCGAGCCTGCTCACCGCATCTCTCTGAGCCTGCTCCTGTTCCCACACAACTCCTTGAGTTCCTGCCCGAGTTTCGAAAAAAGTTCTGGGTGGGGTCCCTAGTGACAAGCCTGCCCCTACTGGACAAGGACCTCTGAGAAGCTATCTCGTTTGGCGCTCCTGGAGTAGCGCCTTTTTGGGGGGGTTCTGTCATGAATCGCCTCCTCTTTATGCACAGCGCGCCATGAGATCCCGGCCACACGTGCAGTGCGCTCTTCATCTCCGTCACGGAAATGCGCACATCCTCATCCCAACGGAGAAGACACGGACTACAGCTCCCATGAGCACCTGCTCCTCAGCCTACAAGCCAATCAGAGGAGGGCAGGTGCCTTTCATTAATGCACTGATTACGCCGGGTTTAAAAGACTGCCAAAAGTGCTTCGTGCTCGCGAAGCATTTAGTATAGCCCCTGTGTTATCAGCCGAGCATATTACCCGTGTTTTGATTCTCTGTGTTTGACTAGTTTTCTGTGTTTCTGACAAATTATTTGGGTTACCCTTCTGGATTCTGTTTGCTGATCTCTCGACCCTATTTCCTTATTGGATTACTCTTTAGCCTACCCTTTATGTACCTTTGCCATTGTGTTAATAAACACATTATTGCTCTTACCCCGATCCTGCACCTGTGTTTCACTATGCCGCGATGGCACCATCAGCGCAAGCAGCCACGCCCTGACAATATCTCTTTCACTAACTGCTGTTGTTTTCCTTGGCTGAACTGTTCAATATCTGGTTGTTAGTACACCAATAGTTTCTTTCTTTTTCAGAACTTTCTAAATTGTTGCCTATGCCCAATACTTATACAATGGTTCTGACCTCCTTATTTTCTCAACTTCAAAATTGCTTGATTTTCTCCCATATACAGAACTTTAGAATACTTTTATATCTGACATGGCAAACCAAACTGAAAATAAATAATTTAATAACACTGATATAAATGGTGTAGCGATTTTTAGCTCTGGATTAAAAGAGGCAAGTAATTAATTAATACAGAATTATCACATAACATAAAGTGAAACTATTTTGTCCGGTGAATATACTCATGAATAGGTGTTTCTAATAATATAATAGCAAAACTCCTCTTACTTTGCAATTAAAAGGAACTTTGTGATAACTTAGGGGAAAGATTAATTTATTTGGAAGGATAAGAATGGAAAGCAAGTAAAATAAGGACCAAAATTGTGAGAAAAGTAAACACAATGTCACAAATCTTTATAACACATGAACAAACATTTACAAACACTATCAAACAAGCAAAACATTGGTGAAATTAGTGGAATGTGGAAATGAAATTACCCATAATACATAACATTACTTAGAAATATAATATTTTCTTACTTTCTTAGCCAATTATGCTCGAGAATGCAGCAAGCCACTTTGAAGTAGAAGTAAACTAAAAGTAAAGGAATTATGCAAGAATGTAAGCTAAGGAAATAGTAAGAAAGCACCTAGGTTATTAGAATGATTGTTGAAAACTGTAAAAATTTCCATAACTTTTTATGGTAATTTACGGGCAAGCCTGGGTTGCCAGAAAAGTACTGTACAATTTACAGTAAGCAAATGTATATTTACATTTACAGTAAAGTACTCTGATATCTTGGTATGAAATAAAATAACCCATAAGCTACAGTTGAGCTGAAGGTCTTACCCAACCATGCCAGTTCTGGGATTTGAACACACAACTTTCTGTGCTGTAGTCAACACCTTAATCCTCGAGAGAGGAGACCAGGGAGGCTGGATTAATGACTCCATGTTGTTAGAAACTTCCAACTTTGATAGTGAAAAATAATCCCAAAATAATTAAACAATAAATAATTGAGCTATAACTCATAGAGCTGAAATCCTTTCATTTAATCAAAAAATACCCATGTACAACACTATTATGAAATATTTGCCATTCACAAATTAATACTTATTTGCACAAACATAACATTTGATTAAAAAATGCAGGTAACAATCACATGTATTAGACTAATGGTTGTTATATTCTAATAGCAAACACACAGATGAATAAAAACAATTGGGTTTCAGGATTCAGGATTTCAGGATTCAACATTTGCTTCTAAGAGAGCATTTCTTTCTTTGTTCTAAGACAAACACAAACAAAGAGAAGTAATAGAACTACTTCCGGTGAGTGCCAGTACTGCGGACGGAAATGACTTGACATGACGGAAATGACGGAAAAGGCTACAGTAATTCAGATAACCACTCTGTACAATTGTGGTGAGCAGGAAAGCATCTCAGACTGCACAACACATTGAACTTTGAGGCAGGCGGAATGAGACAGCCTATCTGAGCTTTGTTGCTGTCCATGGGGATCCATTTAATTTACCCATCTTATAATGGCTACTTCCTATATGATAATGCATCATGTCACAAAGCATAAGTCATCTCAAACAGGTTTTCTGAACATAACAATTAAAATCAGTGGATTTCAGTGGCCTTCCCAGTCACCAGCTCTAAATCAAACAGTACACCTTTGTGATATGGTGGAACAGGAGATTTGCAGCATGAAACTGTACCTGACTAATATGCAGAAATTTAATGATGCACTCATTTCAACATGGACCAGAATCAACAACACTAAAGCAGTGGCAGCTGTGGTTATTAAAATAGGGGAAGCACAACTTTCTATTATGGACTATATGCTGTATGTCATTCTAATCTCAGACTAACATTAGCATTAACATTAACACAGACTATCAGACAATTTTATTGTACCAAGAAAGATAAAAATTACCTTTTTTGCTCCCTCACTTTTAAAATTAAAATCTTCGCTGTTGATCTGCCTTCTGCCTTAATTTCTCTCTTCTCATAAGTATGAGCATTAAAGTTCCTGTTTAAAATCAGATTATTAGCATTACCTGCCATTTGTGGCCAAAAAAAAATCAGGTAATCTGCTATTTTAAGATGGAGGTGACAGCTAGCTGGTTAGACTTATGAATACCAAATTTCATAAATGAATGCAAACAATCAAACATATCTTTATATCTACAAATTATATGGAATATTTACAAATTATACAGCCACTGCAGGCTCCAAGCAATTGTGAATGGTGCAGAATCCAATATGTTTAAATTTGAGATGCCTGTCATATTCATTCCTGATTTATTTTTGATTGGAAATTGCTTATAAAGTACTGCCCCCAGAATCCATTCACTCCCAGTGAAGCTATGAATCCAAGCGGTGTCACGATCTGCTCCTCGCAGCACACACAGCACTTGCTTCCCTCATCTCTGTCGCACTCAAAGCGGAAGCACACACTTCCGCGTTTAGACGGAGATTACACGGACTACAGTTCCCATTAGCACTTGCTCCCAGCCATGAGGCCAATCAGGTGGATGCAGGTGCATCTATTTTACGGATAATTAACCCGTGTTTGAAAAGGACTCCCATATGCGCTCTTGTTTTGTGAAGCATTACTCTAGCCTCTGTGATGCTACAGCCCAGCCTTCATTCCCGCGTTTGGTTTACCTGTATATGACTCTTTGTTTTCTATTCTTTGGAATCTGCCTTTTTGCCTAACCTGTAATACTGTTTGCTGATCGCTCGACTCCTGTCTGTATTTTGGATTACTTCTTTCTGCCTGCTGTTATTGTGCCTCTGCCTAGTGTGTGTTAATAAACACCATACTGCTTTTACCTCCGTCTCATATCCTGCACATGTGACCAGCCATGCCTCAGGTGGGACTCACAATCATGTGTTAAAAGCCTATTGTATGATGAGTGTTCTGTTTTTTCATTAATACAATGAGTACATAAATCACTAACAGACACTACTGTAATTGACACCGAGGCTTCAATGGGTGTCTAGTAGCTCTGTGTCAGAGACATCAACGGAGAATTTCCCGCATGATGCACCCTTCACTAGAAAATCATTTGAGTTTAATGAACAATCAGAGTGATATTCCAGTCATATTCATCATTTGATCATTTGAATTGCTAAAATATTGAATTACACCAAGACTGATGAATAATATAAACACTTTGGTAAACATTTCATTGCTACATTTTAATTAAATGTTTGGTGAAGCCGGGCTGCTTAAGAAGAAATTGCCGTTGAGCTAAAGCCTGACAAAACACAATAATATGATCATTAAATGCTAGGATAACTAAGTTTGTCAATTACCAAACAAAACATTTAAATAAAAAATTGTAATGTTTTATGTCAGAACTGTTTAAAATGTTTAATGTTATACTATCTTTAATTTAAATGTTTTTGAAAATTCAATGCCAAAATTTACAGTGTCATACAAAAACTATTCCACTTTTTTGGGGGGGGTCATATTCAATGGATGCCATGATTTTAATTTTCTGCATACTGGATTACACCATTGGATACACCATTAAAAATTTATTTATTTATTTAACTTCTTTTCCTGTAAATTTTGTCCAATGATCAGGGAATTTGGATGGCCACCATTCATTCTCAGCAATGCTTTTACATAATTCAGCAATGCTTTCACATACTCGACACCAAACTGTTAACAAATGTAACTTTAAGTTTATTTACAATATGAGAAGGCTTCTGAAAATAGAAATTAGGACAGTAACTCAGCAATGGCTTTTGCCTTCAAATTTAGTACATTTCTTTCCTTCCTTCCTTCTTTCCTTCCTTCCTTCTATTTATATTGTGTACTGGTGCACTTTTATATATTTATTTTTAGAATATGCCTTTACAATGTCATTTGGCTTATTAAATTGCCTTTTTATTATTTAATTTAGGCACAGATGGAATTCCACAGAAAACAGAATGTAATGAGTCATTAATTAGGTCTTTTTTTCCTTAAGTGTTCATTTTTTAAGTACACTTTGGATGATAAAGCAGTGGTAGAAAGAGAAGCTCCAACAATCTGTTTTTCATATCCAGAACAGGAACCACACTGTTAATTAGGCAACAACATCCAGATGTTCAATTCCCTTTGTTAAACTTGATTGATTCCTCCTATCCATCAATTGCAATTGCATTTGCTCAGATGAAAACACAACATTTTTTTTTATAACTGGTATCTTCTTATTTATTGCAAACATGCACATTCAGGTTTGAATTCAGGTTTCATTACTCTGTAGAGTACATTTATTCAGACAGAACATTGCACAAGACATAATTTCCCCTTTACCTGGGGCTACTTATTTAAAAGCTCTTAGCGGTTTGCAATAACATACTCTAGCATCAGCAATAACACTCATCTCTGCAATAACACACTCTCACCTCAGCAATAACAGACTCTCACCTTGCAGGCACAGTGAACTGTTGTAGAATTGGATTACAGAAAGGTACTGTTTTCAGGTGCAGAAAAATAATGCTTACACACAGAAATAGCTGTAGTAGGTTTGTGAAGCCATCCAAACTAGGTGTGAGAGCACAGCATAACAACTTGGCCACAAACTGCTTCACTTAGCTTAAATTAACTTAACAGTGTTGCTGGAAAGTATTGAGTAAATTTACTGCCTAATGTATTAGCTTCAAATACTGAGTTGGTTGTCCTTACAGGTGTACAGAGACTATATCTCACCCTTTTCTATGTGTAAATTTATGGTCCTCTAGTCATTTATCAGTGTCAATTTCAGACCACAGCACCAGTTGCCTGGATATTTTTAAGCATAATGTGTTTAAGCATAATTTCATCCACTGTTTTATTAGTAGGATCAAAATTGAGCACCAAATTATTTCTCTCTATCAGTGAAATGCTCAGTTAGCCTAAGGGGCCAAACATTCCATGATTACAATGCTCCTGTGCACAAAGTGAAGTCCGTAAACACAGTTTGCAAGGCTGGAGTGGAAGAACTCCATTAGCCTTCACAGAGCCCTGAGCTCAACTCATGGGCACAAATCCCCATTCCCACATTACAAAATCTAGCAGAAGGCTTTCCAAGAAAGGTAGAGGTCATTAAAATAGCAAAGGGGGACTAAATCCATCCCCTCTTCTTTTAACAACAGTATGCAAATGTCTGGCGACTGAGGAGATCAGTTGCTCGAGTTTGGGAGTTTTAGTTTTAGGAATGTTGTCTCATTCTTGTCTGATACAGGTTTCTAGTTTTTGTCCTAGGTCCTACTGTCCTGGGTATTCTGTGTTGTATTTTGTATTTTATGATGTGCCAAATGTTCTCAATGGGTCAAAGATCTGGACTGCTGGCAGGCCATTACAGAATCATGCCTGTTTATGATGCAGTGCTGCCTAAGGGCCCGAAGATCACGGGCATCTAGTAGGCCTTGTCCCTTACGCACAGCGATTTCTCCAGATTCTTTTGATTATATTATGTATTGTAGATAATTATATATTCATCCTCTTTGCAATTTTATGCTGAGGAACGTTTTTCTGAAATGGCTCCACTATTTGTCGATGCAGTATTAGGGTGATTGGTGATCTTCTGTCTATCTTTACTTCTGAGAGACACTGCAACTCTAAGATGCTCTTTTTATACACAATCATGTTACTGACCTGTTACCAGTTGACCTAATTAGTTGAAAATTGTTCTTCTAGCTGTTGTTTTTCTTGCAGAATTTGTCTCAACTTTTTTTTAAATGTGTTGCTATCATGAAATTCACAATGAGCCAATATTTTCATGAAATAGTAAAATGTCTCACTTTCAACATTTGATATGTTTTCTATGTTTTGTTGTGAATAAACTATGGGTTTATAAGATATAAATTCCATATCATTCCATTCTATATCATTGCATTCTGTTTTTATTTACAATTTGCTCAATGTCCCAACTTTTTTGGAATTGTGGTTGTATATTTTCAATAATAAGGGTCAAGGAGTTGCATTAAATATAAAATTTTACTAGCATAAATAAATCCAGTGCTACTGATCTCAGGTGGAGTTTATAACTTGCAGTGTGCTCAAAATTAACAAACACTCAATTCTTCTTTAAAAACAGATATACTACTATACTGAAGAACATGGGGAAAGGGGAAGAGGACAGGAGGGAGAAAATGCTATCCAGAAAGAGACATGAAGAAAGTGAGACAGAGACTAAGCCCAAAATCAAAGAGCTCCTTTTTTATATGAGAAGAGGGGAAAAGGCAAAGGAGGGATCATGGCACAGAGGAATGGCATTTAGTAACCAGATCTAATACCTGCCTGCAGTCAGCACAATCATCCTTTTTTCCTTGGAGAATGATTATGTTCTCCAGAAGAAAAAAAGAAAGTGAGAGAATCATACAGCAGCAGTGGCAGGTGTTTGTATATGCTTAGCTATTTTGCATTTTTATCTCTAAAGTCATGCTCATAATGCATGAGTAGAATCAAAATGCAGCCAGTTGGCCACTCCACAACAAAGTCAATAATCAAGGTTTGGGATGCCTACAGAGACAAGGAGAGCAGGAACGTGCACGACTCAAGGTTCTACAATATACATGCACGCACACACACACACACACACACACACACACACACACACACACACACACACACATACCCTTCTTTCTTTCTGAGGACATTCACTGACATAATGCATCCCCTAGCCCCATACCCCAATATGAACCATCACAACTAAGTGCCTAACCCCAACCCTCACCCTGACCCTGACCTAAACCTAATTCTACCCTGACCCCTAAAACCAAGTCTTAACCCTTAAACAGCCCTTTGAAGTGACGGGCAGTGAATATTTCCACACTTCCCAAAAATGTCCTCATTTTGTTGGATTGTCCTCAATGTGTAGCAAGTACAAGTAGACACTCACATACACACTTTGCTTCAATACTAATTTCAGCAAACAAGAATTTATAATAGAGTTTTTTCATGTTACTACTCTTTTAATCCCACTCCTGAAGGAATTCTGACCAATCCCAGCACATTCTGCTGACTAACAAATTCTGACTAATCTCCTGCAAAAAGTTTTATGAATCATGACCACTACTGCATACTGCATAACCAGGTAATTTAATTAGGAGCTATTTCCTAAAGTAGAATCAAATTTATAGTGTAAACTACAGTGACTGTGACCAAGCTAAAGTAGTTATAGTAGTGAATGAGGTAAGCCTAATCAGAATGACTTTTCAGAGCTGACCATCCAGTCCAGCTCACATAAGAGAAACTTTTTTTTGGGACCAGTGCAACCCATGCAACGCATACTAATGCTAGCTGTGTCCATTCTAGCGACAACTGCCTTCTTTGAAGGTGCCTGTTTCACTTAAAGGGACTCATATTTTAACTGAAAAGAAACCTCGACAGGTTTAGGATGCACCGTCAGTGATATTATACATCATAATTTTTTGTGCTTTACACAACACACCTGAGTGTTCTTGACTCATACTGCTTTGCTGTTTATTGAGTTATTCAATTCATCAATTCATCAATTTTATTTGTATAGTGCTTTTAACAACATACATTGTCACAAAGCAGCTTGACAGAAGTATATAAATTCTGAATATAAACTTATTAATCTATATATATATATATATATCCCTAATTAGCAAGCCTGTGGTGACGGCGGCAAGGAAAAACTCCCTGAGATGACAAAAGGAAGAAACCTTGAGAGGAACCAGACTCAAA
>JAQQZU010025260.1:0-31431 GCA_030068025.1 Parauchenoglanis punctatus | reverse complement strand
TAGGTTCAATTACTTCTGGTACTATCTGTTTGAGGAAACATGTAGGTAAAGTATCTAATACACAGGTTGATGATTTTTAAGAGGACATTAGCAAGATTAGTTCAGTCTCATGAAGCGGTGTAAAACATTCTAATGGCTGATCCGATATACTTAGGGTTAGCAACATTTAACATTTAAACTTACCATTTAACATTTACACAGCAAGAATTAACATGAGGAAGTTTAACACTGTTTTTTTAACGAATTTATCTCTAAATGTATAAAAATTGTGCTAAATTATAGAAAAATTACACTTATAAAAACATTAAACTGTTTTTACAAACTACGCCCCATATATGCTTGATGAATGTATGCTGTTGATTCTCAGCTGCCAAATACATGGATGTACTAAAAATTCACTAAATGGTAGCCTATAGCAAAAGTCAATTGTGACAGCCTCTTTACTTATATTTGTTTGAAGCTATGCCATTATTAATGTAATCCTGTCCCACAAAAATCTACACACCAAATTCTATAGTGTTAAATCAGCTCTGAGAGAGTTCATTTTAAAATTATGCTGGTGTGTATTTTGTCCCAATCTTTGCAGTGTTAATTTAACACTTTCTAAAGTGTTAATAATACAACTCAGATATACAGTTAAAAAAACACACTCTGAGTGTGGTTTCATAACTCTGTAGAAGTTGAATCTCCACCACTTCTCAGTGACACCAACTCTCTTATGCAACTGATTTGTGTAATGTTAAACCATCTTTTTACAGTGTCAATTCAGCTCTATATTTAACACTTTTTGTTAACACTGGAAAGTCAATGTTGAGAATTTTGCTGTGTATGGGCACTATCTGCTGCTGTTGATAGATATTTGGCCCTCCCATCTGCTATCACCCTCAGCAGTCACTGCATAATATACTGTGTAGTTATAGGAATTTCAAATACTGAATACTTTTTCCCATTGTGAAAAATCATAAACCTTGTGAATAGAACAAGCAACAGAAATACACAATTTTCTCTTGTGAGGTTTGATAAGCTTATGATATAATTTCCCAACTTTTAAACAGGTGGTGTATGACTACATGGTTGTCTTCTTCCTTGAAGTGACCCAAGTGTTATCTTTAAAATGAATAATACGTAATATGTTTGTCATAGTGCATATTATGCATGCAGAATATAAAAGAAAATAGCAAGTATTGCTTATGAGGAAGCCTTAAGCAGTAAGAAAAATAAGCATAAAAATGAATAACTCTGAATTAGAATCTGATAAATGCTTTGGTGTCTTTTAGTTTGTGGCAAATTCTCAATAGGTAGCTGTGATGGTGCAAGAGGGACCATGATCAGCTGCACCATGCTCTTTTTGAACATGGTTCCTGGATAAGTGGTCTCTATGGGACTGGGATTGCCTCATTCTTTGTCTTCTTGATGAGTGCTCTAGTGGTACAGAATATTCTAGGGCCTTGTGTGTAAACACAATATTAAATTGCATGAAGCTGCCAAACTCCCTGATGATTCTGTGGTCCTGTGATGCTCTTCCATTGTGCAGCAGTAGAAAGTTATATCATCATGGAAAAATACTTGGAGGCGAAACTTAACTTACTGACAACAATTTGTTGTGTTTATGAAACACATACAACTCTGGAAAAATTAAGAGACCACTTCAACATTATCAGTTTCTCTGGTTTTACTATTTATCAGTATGTGCTTGAGAAACATGAACATGTTTGTTTTAGTCCATAAACTACTGACAACATTTCCCCTAAATTCCACATGAAACATATCATCACTTAGAGCATTTAATTGCAGAAAATGACAACTGGACAAAATATCAAAAAAAGATGCTTGTTTTTAGACCTTAAATAATGCATATAAATAAAAATTTTAAGCAATACAATTTCTAATGTTTGAACTTAGGAAGAGTTCAGAAATCAATATTTGGTAGAATAACCCTGACATTTATTCACAGATTTCATGCATCTTGGCATGTTCTCCACCGGTCTTTCACGTTGCTCTTGGGCAACTTTCTGCCATTCCTGATACAAAAATTCAATCAGCTCAGCTTTGTTTGATGGCTTGTGTCTGTCCAGAGTTCAGGACTGAAGATTGGGCTGGCCATGACAGGGTCTTAATCTTGTAGTCCCTCATCCACACCTTGATTGACCTGGCTGTGTGGCATGGAGCATTGTCCTGCTGGAAAACCCAATCCTCATTCTTCATCTTCCTCATTCATTTGTCCTCGTTCTTATGGACTACTGTCTCTGAGATTTTGAGTATGGAAGCAATGTGATGCTCACTGTATCTCTCTGCCAGTGTAGCCAGATTGATATTTTAACTCCTTAGGCATGATGAATAGATATTTTTTGTATTCCAATTAAATTTAAGGTACTACTAACACTGTTTTTCCATCCAAACTGGTCCAATTTCAAGAGGATAGAGATGACATACATTTTTTAATTTTTTTTGCTCCTGCAACTGCTTTGATACAGTCCTACTCCATACACGTTACTCAGAAAACCTACTACTTTAATTTCAGCTTTATTCACCATTGGTGTCTATAAGCATGTCCAAGAATTACAACCATAAAATGCACCAACAACCCTCTAGACAGCACTTTTTGCAGCTGAAACTCAAGAAGTCATGACTTTATCATAGTCTATTCAGATTCTATTTCCAAACTCCCTTAAGCAATCGAGAAGGCTCTTCTAGGTTTTGCATGTGCATCAGAACAGCACCCATGCAACAAATATTAGTCATCACATGGGTGGAAAGTACTTTAGTAATTGCACATTGTTACTTTACTTAAGTACTGTTTTGGAAGATTTGTTCTTTTTATTGAATTTTCATTCATCCAAGTTTTATTGAAATTGAATACTTGTAGTTTTACTCTGGTACAATTATGACAGAAAAAGCATACTTTTAACTCCTTACATTTAAGTACTCATTAAAAATCTCTCATACCATGGTATTTTTTTCTCTTGGCACATTTGATAGCTAGTTTTATTTAGTAATGCTATGTGGGGTGAGGTGAGTAAATTATTACTATTAAAGTAAATATTTAAAAATTATATATTTTTAATCATAATTTTATTGCAAGGGGCACCAGTCCAATGGACAAATGATGTAAAAAGAGATTGCCTCACCAAGATAATAAATAGTAATAGATTGACTATTAATAGGAGAATATTAAATTTACATCAAGTTAGGTGAACCTAATTTGTAGAACCGACATTTGTAGAACCCATTTGCAACAAGAAAGTGTTATTTCACCCCCACCATGGTCTCAGTTTCCTGGAAGATTGGGGGTCCTCCAGGTATGGCTGCCAAGGACTGAAGTTCCCATCACACTCTTCACTGCTAACAGTGCATCCAGTGTGTGGTGCTGCATCACAGGACCTTTTCCCCAATTTACACCCCTAATTCAGTCTTGTCCAATTCCCTCCCATACAGATGACTTTCCCCTGTCACATCACAATTTCCAACCAGGAAGGGCAAATGCTTCCTCTGAGGCATGTAAGGTCAGGTGACTGCATCTCTTGAGCTCCTGTCCATAGCTGGCTATGGCATCAATGGGATTCTATCTCACAATCTCCCATTGATAGGGTGAAAACTTTTCTGTTGCTCCACTTGGGAGCTGTCCTTGGTTTTTCATCATTGTGACTCAGGTTTTGGACCCTTTTGCCATAGGCTCTTTATTTTTGTTTTCTTAGTGTTTTAGCCTTCTTATGTGTTGTTGGATTCTGCCCTTTTCTTGTGTTTTGCCTTTTTGACAACTCACATTTTTTTCCCCAGTGCTGCTGACAGTGATATTATAGGAGTCTGTTATTAATATGGAAGTATGTCACCGGGTGGGGAAGGTCAGGACCATAACTGTTGGTTTCCTGTAGCACCTGGCCCCAACAGAGCTTTAGCCACTCGTCCTCCGTCTGTTCCTTCCAAAAGTTCCCCTTGTGGGCTACCTGTGGGCTTACACACATGAGAGGGCAGCATGGAGGGGTGAACTAGGATGATGTCACTGCCCGTGTCCAACAGAGCTGAGATGGGTTGTCCTCCCAGCTGCAGAAGGGTGGTGGGGGTGCTGCGTGCACTGTACATTGCTGCCAACCATGGCTTCTGCAGTGGTGTCCTCTTTGGCTCTGTCGATGCATTGTGAGTGGCCATCTCTCTCTCTTTGCGCCATCTTCTAAAATGTAGCAAGATATGTTTCCACATCATCTTCGCTGGTAATTTTTTTCATGTGGCGCATCTTGGGTGGGATTTGGGAGGGCTGCGGCAGCTGTGGGGATGTTCTAGAGTGCATACAGCTCTTGTGCCATAACACGGAGCCCCTGGACTAGTCCTTGGTTTACTTGACTTTGCTCTAGCAATGACTCGACAAGGTGTCAAACCACCGGATCGATGGCGAGAGTTGTCGGAGTGGCGGTGTTGCCTCCTGCCCGCATTCTCCACCACTGTGAAACCAGGAAGCGACATACACACATAGTCAGAGATGGATTTCAGTGCACAAACTGAGTGTGAGTTTATTTACAATATCATGCCAATAATGCTTTTTTGTGGTGTGTGAGGGTGCTTGCATGCGTTAAAGTGACCTTAGCGTGCTAGTGTGCGATGAGGTGGAATGGTGCTCTCCACGGTGTTCCTCCGTGAAGGTGCAGTGGGGAGGTGACATGCGAAGCAGCAGTGGTGGGCGAGGACGGTGTCTTCTCACCGGGGAGCTGTCAGTGCTGAGGGTTGCAACGGCATGTCACGTATCCTATGGGGAGTCTAGGAAATGAGAGAATACAGCAATCAGACACAGTTTCTCGTTCTTCCCAACTCCCCCCACATGCTGCCTCGAGCTCCTTTTAACTCTACACCGCTTCTTGGAATTGATGTGATCAGTGGCCGCCAGCTGTGCCAGGTTTCACAGCCCCGCCTTCGTCTCACTGGCTTGTCTGAGTGCTCCGCCTGTCAGAAGCAGGGATGGTTGACCTGAGTTACCCATGCTGCGGTGTTTACTTGGAGGTGCAGAGTGCCTGCTTCTCTCTGATGGCGAGGCTGCACAGACACAAGTGTCACAAAGTATACAGAGATACGAAATTGTGAAGTTCAGTTTCCACAGTCTAACAAATATGTAGTGCAAATAAAAATAAAAACATAAATAAAAACAAAAATTAGACACAAGAAGACAAGACATTGTGCAAAACATATAGGTCAGTGCAAAACAAAGACAAAGAAGTAGCAGCAATATCACATGTTCTAATCAATATGTACATTGATGCAATGTATAGTATTGTACAATATAGATACAAAAATATATTTGATAAATATATAATGCAGCACAGTGTGAGGTAGTACAGAAATAGCAGCAGGAATATCAGCATGACTCCCAGTATAGAAACAGTCTATGATCAAAGTCAAAGAATGTCAAAGAGCAGTGTGCAAAATACTTAAAAGTCAGTTTGAGATTTTCAGATCTTTGTTCTATGTGCAAACTAGACCTTACAGGAAAGTGGCTGTGAATGTGTAAAAGTTCTGTGTAAGCAGGTTTAAGAGGTGGTTGAGGCAGTGTGGATGATCCCAGGGGCAGCATGGTGTTGAGGAGCCTGACATCCTTTGGGTAAAAACTGTCCCACAGCATGGCAGATCTGGTTCTGATGCTGTAGTATCTTCTATTGGATGGCAAAAGTGTGAAAAGTCCATGTGACAGAGTGTAAGGGGTCCTACACAATGCTGCAGGGCTTGCGGACCCTGGGTTTGTAGAATGTGTTCTGTAGTGAAGGGAGAAGCACCCCAATAAAGTTCTCTTCTGTCTTCGCTATCCTCTGCAGGCACTTGTGGTCGGGTATGTTGCAGTTGCCATAGTAGACAGTGATGCAGCTGGTGAGAACACTCTGTAGTTCTGGTGCCTCTGTAGAATGTTATTATGATGGGAAGGGGAAGACTTTAGTGTAGAAGGGGGAAGTGTAGTCTCTGCTGTGGTTTCTTGGTTAAGGATGAGGTGTTATCCATTTATGTTCCCCAGTTATGTGTACACCAAGGAGCTCATCAATCTTGGTACACCTAACAATCTCCACAACTGAACTGTTGATACGGAGTGGGATGTGGACAGGATGTGTTTTTCTGAAGTCCACAATTATCTCTTTTGTCTTGTCAATGTTGAGAACTAGATTGTTGTCTCTGTACCATGCAGACAACCATTCCACCTCCTCTCTGTATGCTGACACATTGACCCTGCTTATCAGTCCCAGCACTGTTGTATTATCCACAACCTTGATGATGTGGTTGGTATTGTGCATGGCTGTGCAGTCATGAGTCAGCATGGTGAAGAGCAGTGGATGAAGCATGCAGCCCTGCGGAGCTCCAGTGCTCAGTGTGATGATGTTGGAGGTGTTACCGCCCATCTGAACTGACTGGGACCTCTCTGTCAGGAAGTTCAGGATCCAATTGCAGAGAGTGGTGTTCAGGCCCAACCCACTTGGCTTCACAACTAGCTTTGGAGGGATGATTGTGTTGAAGGTGGAGCTAAAATCTATGAATAGCATCCTGACATACACTATATGGACAAAAGTGTTGGGATGCCTGACCATTACAACAACAGGGACTTGCATTGCATTCAAATACGTAGATTTTAAT
The DNA here is from genome assembly GCA_030068025.1 of Parauchenoglanis punctatus. Classification (NCBI taxonomy): domain Eukaryota; kingdom Metazoa; phylum Chordata; class Actinopteri; order Siluriformes; family Auchenoglanididae; genus Parauchenoglanis; species Parauchenoglanis punctatus. Next base: position 24,831 of record JAQQZU010025260.1, on the reverse strand, counting down.
ATGTAGTTGGTCTCTCATTTGCAGGTATAACAGCTTCCACTCTTCTTGGAAGGCTTTCCACAAGATTTTGTAGTGTTTCTGTGGGAATATGTGCCAATTCCATCTGTAGAGCTTTTATGAGGTCAGGCATTGATGTTGGATGAGAAGGCCTGGCTCACAATCACCGTTCCAGTTCATCCCACATATGTTTGATGGGGTTGAAGTCAGGGCTCTGTGCGGGCCACTCAAGTTCTTCCATACCGAACTTACCCAGCCATGTCTTTATGGACCTTGCTTTGTGCACTGGGGCACAGTCATGCTGGAATATAAAAGGGCCTTCTACAAACTGTGTCCACATAGTTTATATGGGAAGCATAGCATTGTCCAAAATGGCTTGGTATGCTGATGCATTAAGATTGCCCTTCACTGGAAATAAGGTGCCTAGCCCAAACCCTGAAAAACAGCCCCACACCATTATCCCTCCTCCACCAAACTTCACAGTTGTCAACAAGCTACTCTAAATTGCCCATCGGTGTGGATGTGAGTATGAAAGTAGTTCATCTCTGTGTTAGCCCTGTGATAGATTGGCAATCCATGGTGTACCTTGCCTCTCACCTAAAGTCAGCTGGGAATGGTTCCAACTTCTCTGTGATCCTGATGAATAAGCTGTATAGATAATTAATAAATGGATGGACAGTTTGTTTGGACAGTGGACCATGTGTTGCATCACTGCCAACCTAGTATGGCAGAACACAGTCTTCATCATTTAATTTGACATGAACACATTATTACACAGTCTGTTACAGAATTCTTATTGAGGTTACCTCATACAATGTGGCAAGTAATAGTTGTAAAAGATCACTGGACTTGGACTGTATAAAACCATCTTGAGACTAAAGACATATCTCAGACAGGATTAAAAAAAGAATAAAACCAATGCTTTTTTTCTGACCTTATGTGTGCACAACTTTAACTGTCAACTTTGTGACGGTCAGGAACAGTAATTTAGAACTCTGTTATTCACATGAAGCTTTCAGCTGTAATTATGTGCCATACTGGTTTAAAATGAACAAATTTTAGCAGCTAGAACTACATTTACTAGATACTGTAAATACATAATTAGGAAGCTAAGGTTTATTCAGATACTCAAATTCTGGTAATTGTCACTTGTTCACTTTCTTGTTAGGACAGATTTTTCACTATATCTTTCTGTTCATACACAGCATCACTCATACATTTGGAACGTTTAACTATGTTCTACATCTTTTCGCAAGGACATGTGGGCAACATGACATTAATTTAAGAAAATTTTCGCTTATTATTTTAAACAATGTTAAACAAGTCCTTGTTTGGATTATATTTTAATTATCCAGTACACTTAAAGCACATTCAGTAATTTTATCAATAAATGTTACTCATTATAAATGATGAAAAATATCATTGTTTAATCAAATTAACATCATATCTAAAAGGAACAGGATATCCTGAATTCAGAGTTTTATTAGGCAGAGTAACTTAGGTTTTGTCCCCAGCTAAATTAAAGAGAACAAAGAATTCACCTGGAATGGCATTAGATCCAGGGTGTATTCTCATCTTGTATACCTTATAAAGAAACCTTTATTGTAACATTGGGTAAAAAATGTCCAGTGTGATATATTTAATTGACTGTTATTTAAAAAAAAAGAGTTAGAAATAGTTTTATAAACACTCTTTAAGCACAGCACAAACAACTGGTTAGTTTGGATAGGAAATGTACTGTCTAGATAGCCCGATAACTGACAAATGAATTTGTGATACGGTTTTTATGTTGTTACAACCCGAATTTAGTGGATAAAGGTGTAAAATTTCTCAGTTTAAATATTTGTTATGTTTATGTTCTGTTGTGAATAAAATATTTGCTCATGTGATTTGAATGTCTTTGTTTTCATTTTATTCAAATTTAAAGAATGTCCCAACTTTTCTGGAATTCAGGTTGCAATACATACAGTTTTCAAGAGGGGGGAAAGAAAGGGTCTGTGACAATGAAATGATCCTTTTCTCTTTCACAAAAGATATTGAGAGTACAACAGGCTATAACCACATGAGGAATAAAGGTGATGTGGAAATCACTTCATTTCATTAGCACCCTCTGTCTTGACTTTAATCTCCAAAATGCTAAATCTCTGCTATTCTGGCTGATCTAAGGTAGATGGAATGACTCTTGCACTGGTGTTATGGCTGGAGACTTGATTTAACCCTTCATCAGCCAGTCTATCAGTGGGTAGGCAAGGTTCCCAAGAAGTCTATAGATTGGTCCTCAATCATCCTCACTCTGTAAAAGTAATACAGTATAGGGTGGGCCAAAAGTAGGATTACAGTACTGATGTTTAACCATGTTTAATCTCATAGGTGTTAAAAATGTCCTCCGTCAACATCGTAACATTCCTGGAACCTGTACCCAATACTGTGACACACAGTAACACACAAATTCCATTTAGCCTTAATGTCCATAAATGCTTGCAAGATGAAGTCCTTTAATTCATCCTCTGTGTGAAACTTCCTCTCAAAAATCTTGTCCTTTACTATACCTAAAAAAATCATTCTAAATACCTGTAAAATAAAAAGAAATAATGAATAAAATAAAAGCAAAATAAAAATAAAATTAAAATCAGTACTGCATACCTACTTTTGGATGACCCTGTATGCAAAAAAGTATACTGATCTCTTGAGCAATGGGACTGAATATGGTTAGCAGTTAATGAAATTAAGTACATTTAATACTGTACTTCAATGTACTTGTTCTGAGTTTTTTCTATTTTGTGCACCTTTATACTTCTACTCTACATATCAAAGGCAAATCTTGTACTTTTTACTCTACTAGAGTAATATAGCATGACAGCTTTAGTTACTAGTTACTTTTAAGATTATGCTTTTTCATACCCTCCTTGCCATGTAACCATGTATCTCAAAATTTGGTGATTTCGAAATTGAATTGTTCCTGAAAGATTAAGTGCTTCTTTGAGGGTTGAGAACATTATTCCACTTTTAAAGCTAAATAAACTATTTAACACCCTCCTGGATTAGCTGGAAAATGCACCGTAACAAAGCTGAAAGCAGGGCTGTTTTTCTGATATCATTAAAAGTTGATTTTTTAGAGATATGTGGTTCTCAGAGGACAGCAACTCTACAAACATATGATGATCTTATAGAATATGATGCATTGCTGTTAATTAAACTAGTCAACAGTATATAAAGTAGTTAAAATTAGCTCAACATTAACATCTACAGCAGAAAAATGTAAGATACACAAGATACAGCTGCAGTTGCTAGCATTCAGAAGCAAGTGGACTTAGTTTCAAAATTTGAATGAGTACAACTTCCAGGTTCCTCCTCTTCTCTCTCCTGCAGTGAGGACGCTGCATATGTGACGGTTCCTGTTTCGACTTGGCAACGATCACATCAGCGTCATGTCGGGGAAAGCAGTAACCGCCCATGAATGTAGATGTGGTAGTAAGGATACAGGTTCCTCAGATGTGCTCCAACTTGCGGCTTTATTTCTCTGTACAAAACATGCACATGTAAGCACAGAGAGGGATTGTCTGGACCACCATATCAGTCTCGCACAGCGTGCGCGCATGTGTATAGTGAACATCCCACCCGTTTAGGTCACTGAGTCTACACAAAATTTACCATTAACAATTGAACCAAGAACAAACAGAATGTGATCGAATTGTGGCTATTCAACTCTCATAAATTGGCATGACAGCGAGTGGAGCTTTTGTCCAATTACAAAGAAAAGTTAATACAACATAATTATATATATAAAAAAAAAGAAAAAGAAAAAGAAACCCAAATATGCACCTGCACAGAACATGCACATGTAAGCACTGAGAGGGATTGTCTGGACCACCGTATCAGTCTAAACAACAATTACACAAAAAAAAAAACAATATAGCAATACCACACTTGATGTTAAGGCTACGATACCACATTTTGCACTACGTCTGTATTATTTACCTATACTTTTACAAGGAGAGAAGTACAACTTGCACAAAATCTCAGAACACCTCATTCCGAGATATGGTACATTTGTGGTGTGCACACTTATATAACTTATACCCATCTGCATGTTATATAAAAGTAATTAATTAGACAAAGCCATTTTCTGACCTACCTCGCACAGCGTGTGCGCATGTGTATGGTGAACATGCCACGCATGCAAGTCACACAGTGCTTGGTGGCCGATCATGTCCCTCCGCGACATACACAAATTAGTGCGTACAGTACATTCTTTTTTTCTTTTAGTGCTCAAACCATAAGTGCGATATATAAAAACAAATAATAATAATTTTGTTGGAATTTACAACTATTTACATTGACATGACATGACATTTATTTCTTATCCGTTACATATACACATGCAGGCTAACAACCATAGCAACTGAAAGGAGGCCAAGTACACAGCATGTAGCACACATGCTCAGTTTCTAATGCAGTCTGTAAACCTGTTGTTTATATTGGATATTGAAGAAGCTGCAACCAACATAAATTCTGAAAACCCTCAGTGAGTTCACTGGATTATTTGTGCCATTTCACATTGTGAAAGTGTCTACAGCCACTCTACAACTGCTGAGGCTAAACATTATTGTTGTGAAATGTCAACATCGCTGGCCAAAGAACAAGCAAAAATAAATCTTTTGACATCAAAAGTAATCAGCAGTATCTATTTGGCAAAAGAACTAGAATACATTTATTTCAGTGCTTAGATGTTTGTTTTATAATGGAAACTGTCATAAACAGTGCTAAATAAGCAGGAAGCCACTTATGAGAACATTTAGCTGCCAGAGCATAGGCTCACACAAACACGAAATACAACTGCCTGGGCACTTCACAAAGATAATTTCAGCAACTTACAAATACAACAACACTAACCAGTAGCTTTAGCACTGGAAACAAGCTGACATTAGCCTGTCGAAACACACATCACAATAACATGAGATATGCACTATAGAGCATCATGAGCACTCCCAGGGAACCCTACAGTTGACCTTCCAAAAGCTGCAAGATGAAATATGAAATATGAGCACCACAAAAACACAAGCACAAAAACAAAGTGATCCTGAAGTTCTAAAAGGAGTAGGCTAAATACAGGAATCACAGACACGCATAATTACTTCCCAAAATTGATCATCCACAACTGCTTGAAGAATGTATGATGGCCACTCTTTTCACTTTCAGAAGTGTCTGTTTCTGTCAGACAGTGGCAGAACAAGACTAGGGGTCCCATCAACAATGATTTGCAGGATGTGATTCACCATTTCAAATTGTTGCACAATAGCGCATGCCTCCTTCAGCATGGACTCTCTAATGATATCATGTGCGACGATGGAAGCCATGCCTTTTCAAAAAAGTGAACAAACTTCTTCACTGTACATTTATGCATCCCAGTACTCGCACACAGACAACTTGTACAGTGCTATTGCCACTTGCATCTCCAGTGGTACAGGTGCATACACAGTGACATCCTGGAGACGCATGGTTCTCTTCATAATCAAACACAACTTTGTTAATAAACCTTCTGGACATACAGAAGTTCTCACAATTCTCCATTACTTTGAGGACCCCTCTATCTGACCAATTCTTTTTTTGTTTTCTCATCTAGAATCCCTATGTGGTCTGTGGTGGCATTACTGGTAGTTCAATGATCACCATAACTGAGTAGGCCACTTGCTTCATAATGTCACGTCATCGGGGTTTGTGTGGACACATGCACAGGTTAGGAGACGGCATTGTAAAACTAATTGTGTTTATTGAAACACAAAAAGACAGTGGTACAGAAACGGCAGGCAAAAGAGTAATCCAGAAACAGAAACAAGGTCAGTCGATCAGCAAACAGAGTAAACAAGGCAATCCAAAGACAATAATCAAAAACAGAGAAAGCCAGAGACAAAACACCAGAAAGCAAACATGGGAACAAAAGCTCGGCAATAGCACAAACGGGGGTTAGACTAATGCTTCGCAATCACTATGCGATTCTGTGAGTCTTGTAAAGGTAGCAAGATTGTCCAAGGATTGGATGCACCTGCATCCAATTAACTGTGGACCTCAGTTGTGAGCGTGCACTCATGGGAACTGTAGTCTTTAGTTGTTCGTACCATAATGCGGAAGTGTGTGCTTCCGTGCCATGTGCAACGGAGATTATTAAAAGCACAAAAGCCGAGTCCACAAAGCGTGCCACAAGGAGCAGATCATGACACATAAGTTGTATGCATTGGAGTCTGTTTACATGCATAGCCGTAAAATGGATAGCTTGAAGAACACAGTTTTTCAAAACTTGCAGAACAACAAGGGTACACCCCGGGAGCAACATGACTGCAGTCTGCCATTTCCTGACATTTCAGTGTTGAAAATTCCTCAATAAGGCAATACAATTAGAAGAGGTGTAACTGTTGGACATATGTCATGGGGTTGTTTTAAGTTGGAGTATGAATGACTGCATGTAAACATGAATATTAGTGATTTTATGTTTGAGTTTATGTTTTATGAGTATGTTTCATTAACAATGTAATCAGCTTAGTAGACTAATTTGGGCATGTAAATGTAGTGACTGAGATGACGATGCATGTTGGTCTGCATCTTTTCCTTAAATCCACCAGCTGCTAGTGAGAGTTAAGTTTGCTACATGTTGGGGTGAAAGGGTGGCTAATATTCTCACTGAATCTAATGTCACGGTCATGAATCATATGGTCTGCTTTGACATTAGGGATTGGTCCTTTTACGGAGCACTAAAACGTATCGGATTTCAGAGTGGATTTCAAGTTATATACATGCTTTATCATGTTCACGCTATTTATTGGCTAATACCTATTGACAGATATTCTGAGAGGATTTTTAGGAATACTCAAATATTCATAATCTCTCTTTATTATGATGGCTGCTAAGAACTAAATTCAGCTGTTAACATTAGTTAACGTGGATGGTATGCTTTGAACTATTTTTCACAGATAACTAGAAAAATATATTTTATTCATAAATACAAATGGGTTTTTCTAAAGGTTTGTTAATTAGCAGATGCCGTTTCTGTCAATGAGGTGACCCAGGTAGTTCAGCTGTTTTTTGTTGCAGATGGCACTTTGCATCATTTAACTTCAGGCCTGCATTCTCCAGAATCCGCAGGACACTTTGGAGTCTCTCCTCGTGCTCTCTCTCATCCCTGCCGTGGACAAGGATATTGTCCATGTAAATTTTGACTCCTTCTTGGCCTCTTAGCAACAGTGACATTTCTCTCTGAAAAATCTCAGGTGCACTACAAATTCCAAATGGAAGGTGATTTAAAAAGTATCTGCCCAATTGTGTGATGAATGTGGTCTATTTGGCTGTTTCTCTTTCCAGTGGAATTTGGCAAAAGCCGCTTGCTGCATCAAGCAGGGAAAAAACACGAGATTCTGCCAGCTGTGGCAGTATGTGATCTATGCTAGGCAAAACAAACCTCTCTCCTCTCACAGCCATATTTAACTGCTTTAGGTCAACGGAGATCCTCACCTCACCTGTTTTCTTAGGAACTGGGACTATTGGGGTGCACCACTCCTTTGGCTGCTTGACCTCCTCAATGACACTGCACTTGATCATTCTTTCTAACTCTGCTTTGACTTTGGGAAGCAAGGGGGCTGACACACTCCTCACTGTGTTGACACTATATGGTACAGCATCATCCCACAGACATATCTTAACAGGCTGTTATCTGTAAGAGGCCCAGATCTATACTGAATGTGGTTTGGATTTCGTTAACCCTTTTCAGCAGCCCCATTGCCTCTGCAACATTACATCCTAATAGATTGGATACATCCTTCCATTAGCTGTTTTCATCACATGAATGGTAAATTTGTATTGTTGGCCTCTGTACTTTGTTAAAGTGGTGAATAGTCCTTGACAGTTGAGCTTACCTCCGGGGCTTTCGAAAGCTGTATCATCGCTGGCTAACTGAGGTGGGTGTCTGAGCTTGTGGAAGGTTTCTTCCGATATTACGCTGGTGTCTGCACGAGTGTCAATCTTGAAGGTTACTTGAGTGTAACAGATATTTAGTTTTACTGTCCATGGTTTATTGGGATTTGCAGTGATGCATGTTGTTTTGACTTTACCTAGAAAATGTTTGTCGCCATGACTGGCCTGCTGCTCTGAGGTGGTTAGTTCATTTACCGTTGCGAAATGGCACACACCAGAGAAGTGCCCAAATGTCTGGCAATTCCTGCACTGCACATTTCTAGCTGCACAGTGAGTGTGTTTGGGGTGGTCTTTACTGCACCTAAATCACTTCCTCAGATTCCTCAGATATTGCGGTGTCCCACTGCATGAAAGCTGCTGCTGTTCTGTCTCTGTCCCTTTTCTCTGTGCTGCTGAGGTGGTGCTGTGCATACATGTTTGCATGCTGCTTCGCTGAGGTAACTAGCATCAGCCATGCCAGCCTTAGCCTGTCGGCTAACTTGCTCCTTCACTTGCTCTGACTGTCTCATGATCTCCACCGCTTTTTGTAATGTCAGGTCTGCAGTCAATTGTAGCTTTTATGACAATTACTTGTCTAGAATCCCTATGACCAGTTTATCCTGAATGTTCTCTATTTTTGCCGGACCAAACTGGCAAGTCTCTGCTAGCTCGTAGAGCGTGTGGATGTATTCCTTGGCCGATTCACCTTGCTTTTGCGCTCTAGGTGAAAGTGAGCCCTTTCATCAATTATGTTCACTTTCGGCACAAAGTAGTTAATTAACTTGCCCAACACATTGTCATAGTCGTTGTCATCTTCATCATCTCCGAACACAAGAGTGTTGAAAACTTGTTTGGCCTCTTTGCCTAGCGCATATAGCAGAGTGCGCACCTGCATACTACCTGTCTCCAGATTTAGCTTAGTAGCCATGCGAAACCTCTGAAATCGTTGCCGCCACGCCGGCCACTGCTCCGGTCGAGTGAAATCCAAGTTTTCAAGAGGATTAAACTTCACCATGGTTAACATTCAGGTTGCGTCACTTCTGACACCATGTTCAAGTTCCTACGTGAAGAATAACACGCACACCATTATCTCTAATCCAGGTCTTTTTATTAATGCAGCATCTCCCAAACAGCTTAACTAACATTTGCTCCATAACCTATATCAGCCCCTCCCCCCAGCTTCGCCCATGTAGACATAGGCCAGAAATAATCACTAGACAGTACACACATGACAGCACCTAAGACATTTTTTTAAATATGTAATTTCATTCAAATGATCTACATTGGCAAAATGATGCAGCAGGAACAAAACACAATACAATTTTATTTCTAAAACTAACAAACTGAATTTTAGAATTTTCACCAGTTTGTTCCAAATACAAAGAATTATGGACACTAAAATATACTTTGCTATCTCTTGAAATAAACCAACACCTGATGGTAAGTGGTTTATAATGGAAGTCATGAATTATGAACCATTTCACATTGTTTGCCTTGGATGGATGAGAATCATGTGTTTTCCTGTAGCTATAATGCATCTAATGAATTTATTAATCTCATAATGAGGGTTACATCAGAGATACCACTTATCCATCTAATTTTTTTTGCTAAGAAGTGGTTGTTTATATTCATTGCATTTAAGTGTTATGGGTTAATTTTGGGGGGGGAAAGCAGTTTAAAAAAAAAAAAAAGATTACATACATTCTGCTCACCTCTCTAACATTTACATGCTAATATTCTCTGTGCTTACTCTGTGCTATCTTGACAGCCATAGATTACATGCTTATGCAAGTTGTTCCTGACAGCAAATTTGTAAGGCAAACATGTTGTCATTTACCACACATTCTGCTTCAGGGTAAGCAATCAAATAAGTGCTATTACTCATAGTACACCCAAATGTATATGCATAAATCATTGCATTTCATTACCAGTGTTTGTGTGGATGGTGACATTGAAATGACACTGTAGATGGAAGAAATGCATTAATTATAAATTTTAATGTCACATATTTCTTACTAATATTGCATCAGTAGTTCAGTGCAACAAATAAAACAACTATGTGTGCAGCGAGATTGTAGAGATGAGAAAAGGAAGAGGCATTCACTGTAAAACACTGGCCCCTCTCTCCAAACCACAGAAAAACACAATCAAATATTTGCTGCAGCAGTGGATTTTTAGTGTGGGAGCTTCTTGTCACTGCAGTCAACTATAGTCATAGTCACTGCAAACAAGGTTGGCACAGCAGGACTGTCAGGTGGGGCTTTTATTGACACCTATTGCTATGAAAAGTCAATTCAAGCAGACAAACGCTACTGCTGTAGCACAGGAGGGTGGCTCAAGTGTCTGTGTGGTGCATGACCAATGTAAAGGAACCACATTGTTATGTAGTGATAATCGCCTTAGGCTTGAATACATCATCCCAGTTGGAACTGAGGGGAATTTAATTTGGCAGGTGTTTAAAGGACACCGGTCTGGCTATTTTGTATTCAAATAATTCTGAAATAAACATTGGAAATATTTTAATCAACAAAAAAGATTACATCTACTCTCCTGCAGGTTTCTTTTCCTCTTACACAAATTTACCCCACTTGTGCACAAAACAGTATGCACTCAAAATATTGTCATATGATCACTTTGTTAAAGGTCTTGACTTGTGTGTATGCACACAAGAAGGTATCAAAGTAATTCTCACTGTCCCTGCTGGTTAGGAAGCATTAAATAGACTTTACATGTTACCTTTAACATCTTTTGGATGTTAGTTGCAACCATAGAAAGGTGTGATGTGTTTTGGTCATTTGAAAGAGTACATGGTGTTATTTCCACCTCTACGGATAGATTTAGAGTTATGTATTATAATCAGCTTCTGGAAGGACCAGCCATACTATTCTGTTGTCCTGATCCACATATCAGGAGCAGTAAATCAGTAAAAATAATAATAACCATAATCAAATATGTCTACACTTTGATAGAACATCAAATTTTGTCCAAGGGAGTCATAAACTTGAGTCATGCTCCATGGCTGAATTACATATTTAGCTGCTGTGCTCAGACTATGCAAGTATTAAGAAGTATATAGCTATATGCTAATTTATCACATGGGAACTCCCTTATTACAACTTCACTAATACATGGGTTAAAAAAAAAAAAAAAATATATATATATATATATATATATATACATATATAGACAACACATATGTTGTAAAAAGCTTCAAAATTTAGATAGAACTAAAGTTGTGTGCACATATTGCAGAACTCTTTCCACTAAAGCACAAGTCTGAAGTACCATCTTCGAGCAAAGAAAAATTTTACTGATGTTAGCAAAGATGCTAGCACTGAGGCGGGATGCAGCCGTGTTTGTTAACCAGTTTGTGCGCCTAGCGCAAGTCATGTATTTCTTTATACATGTCATGTTTGTGAGGTGTAGCTGGACACATACACAGGTAAGGAGACAGCATAGTGAAACTCATAGTGTTTATTATAAAACACACGAGACAGGCAGAGGTACAAAAACGGCAAGCAGATGAGTAATCCAAAAATATAGACAAGGTCAGTCGATCGGCAAATGGGTTATCAGAGGTAATCCAAAAACAGAGATCAGGAAAACACCGAGCAGAGTCCAAAACACTGGAAAATCAGACACAGGTATAATAACAGACGGGGCTAGACTAATGCTTCGCGCCGAGACAGAGAAACAGAGTCCTTTTAAAAACGAGCATGATTGTCTCTGGATTGGATGCACCGCACCACCAATTACTGGTCACCTGATGAGCCTGGGAGCATGTGCTCACGGGAACTGTAGTCCTTCCGTGCTAGGCGCGACGGAGACGTCAGAAGCACTATGCACACGGCCGAGTCCACCAGGCACGCTCGCATGTGCCATGAGGAGCAGGTCATGACAATTCCAACACCACAATATATATAGTTCCATAACTGCCATTAACAAGATACTTTCACGTGCCTTAATCATGTGCTTTTATTTCACCAGAAATTACAGGGTTTTTTTTTTCATAATTCCCAACAAGCATCAGTTACTTCGTAAATTTTCAAAACTCTTCATTCACCTTTCTGTGCAAGCACAGAGCTTAGCACATCGAATCATAACCAAAATGCACTACAAATATCAAACATCACAAACATGTTTCAAATTAATTTGTCAGATCACTGAAAGTGATGAAGGTCCTTTGTAAAACGTTCATTTTGAAGGCAAAATGCAATGGACACATTGCTCCTGAGATTCTTGGCACTGTTTTTATGCTGGATTCTAAAAAATGGCCATGGCAACAGATGGACTTACTTATATTTCATCATGTCAAATGAGGAAACATTGCATTTTGTAAAATTAAACTGTAACATGAATGGAATAAAACAGCTGAAAGTAGTATTGCTCAAAATGAATTAAATTAAACTGATAGTTTTATGTAAAAAAATACTTTGTGGCAAAAATTACTAACTGAAAAAATTCTGTTTGCATAAATATTCAACTCCTCTATGCTGTGGATGTGGCAAGTTTATACAGATTAAAATATATTGCTTTAAACAGGGCACAGTTGGCTTTCAATTAGCCCCTCCTTTCAATTATTCTCCCTCTCTCAAGCTCTCTCTCTCTCTCTCTCTCGCTCTCTCTCCATAAAATGTTTGTCTGTTATCTATCAGAAGGAGAACAAGCAACCTCTGTCCACTGTCCTTGAGTGTAGCCATCTCTTGTTCAGAGAAAAGACACAGAGAAAGGCACTTGATATGAAAGAAAACTACTGATCCAGTGTACAGACATTCAGAGCTATTAATTTTAAACAGCACATTTAACAGCAAAAAACACTTTAATTTCCACTACAATATATATATGGGACAAAAGACCCCTTAATATTAGATAAGATAGGAACATGCCCCATACATAAAATAATTGCAGTGGTCACTGTTGGATCAATTGTGTGCAGTACTCCAATCTTGAAATGACAATAAGAAATGACATAAGGGTACCCTTTATGGATAGAAACTGACAGATCCTTCTGATGTTGTAAAGAAGAAATCAACATGAGAATGTCAGATTAGCAATGTGAGCGGAAAAGGACTGTTGATTGTACATTGCACCCCAGGGTTGTGTGCAGTGACCAAGGTTTAAATTCTGAAAAATTAATTATTTGTTCATCACTATTAATTGACTACAATAGTATATCTACACTTTAAATATTTATTAATTAATTAATTAACTGTAGTGATAACATGAACTGCGACTTAATTTTCATAATATGAATAACTATCATTTGGTAATATACATTAATAATGTATTAATTCAATCTTTACTATTAATTAATTCTTTGTACCATTACTTTTGACATAGGAAAATGACTGAAAGGATTTTTAACAGGTACTCCTTTTTTGTGAAGGAGTATTTTCTGACTGAGGCTGAAGACAATGGAGAAAGTGAGAGTGTTCAAGTTACACTCCACAAAGTGCACTCCAGCTACTGGTTTCTGCATAGAGGCCTTGAAAGTATAAGTGTGTGTGTGTGTGTGTGTGTGTGTGTGTGTGTGTGTGTGTGAAAAAGACAGGAAGAGTGAATGAGAGAGAGAGATAGAGAATGACTAGTGTTTAATCAGCTTCACTTTCCCTAGGCGTTGCTTCACTTCATTCTTCTCTCTTTTTTTATTGAGTCAATTTAACTCAAGTCAAAATGATGTAAAACATCAACAAGAGTACCACCTAATTACCACAAGTTGGTGGCACACACTTTGATGCTATTTTTCTTCTGATTCAGAAGAGTTCCATGGGGATTTAAGCATGCCAAGCACACGGGCGAGCACATGCACACACACACATATGCACACGCAAACACACACACACACACACACACACACACACACACGAGAATGAAGTAGTTACTTAAAATGAATGAATGAAATGCAATGAATCAAATAGCTGTAGGCATTTCATGGTTATACCTGAGTGACACAAACTAACAGTAAGAAAAGTGAATTGTAACTTTAAATAGAGGTACTCTGGAATACAGGTACAGTTAGCATGAATATTGAATGGTTTTTGTATTATGACCTTTCTTATGCTCATCATTAGATTGTGTGTTTATACTTCTGGCAGACTGCAAAAAAATCAAGCAAAGAAGCATAACAAAGCATGATAATAGACTGTCACACACAAGAATATTCTCTCACACTTTTCTTGCTAAAATCTTTTTTAATCAGTGAAACGCTATACTTTTGTGGCTTGGAGAAATAAAGAGGAAAATATTAGTGAATTTCCACTTTTGTTTTTGTGCATACCATTAATAATAATAATAAAAAAGACGTGTTAATGAAATTGAACTTAAAGGTGCATGGTGGCATTCTGTCTGTGAATTAAACATTAAGCATATTCTCAAAGGGGCTTTGTGAAAATGAATGCTTCCTAAGCCAAGTTTTGAAGGCAACTTATTGCAAAGCCTGTTGTCAGTGAGTTGAATGTCAATACCAGTGTGCTGCAGAGCACTGACACTTAAAAAGCAAAAGCAAAAGCAAGAGAGGAGTGAGAGACACTGTGAAAAAAAAGAATAATTTTCATCCACTCAATAATAATTCTGCATAGTTCAGAATTTTTTCATAGTTGCAGTTGTAATAAATGTCCCTGTTTTAAATATTTGTACCATAACTTTTGACATAGGAAAATGACTGAAAGGATTTTTGACAGGTACCCCTTTTTTGTGAAGGAGTATTTTCTGACTGAGGCTGAAGACAATGGAGAAAGTGACAGTGTTCAAGTTACACTCCAGAAAGAGTTTCTTAAGTTTCACAAAGAGTTTCTTAATTTCTTAATTAAGAAATCAAAGAAAATTAAGGTGCCAGGTGCATGTTTTTTTTCTTATGAAGCATAAATACTAAAAATTGTACATGCGTCTTTTTCTGTGCACTCAACCTTGAAATGTTCATGATTACAGCTAAATTGCAGGATGTTTTGCACATAACCTCACAGTTGCAGATACTGTACCAGCTGTTTTCCATGCTGTGTGCTATCACACATACACACAGTTTTATGAATAAATATGCATTCTGCAACACTCACCCCTGAACAAGGACTAAGTGCGCCATCTTTGTTATTACACTTACTCCAGCAGCCTGTCTCTCATTGCCCAGCATGCAAATCTAAAGTAACAAAATTCTGCTATCAAGACTGATGCTGTTCTCTCAATCTGTGGACCAAAAGAGAAACACATTCTTTACCTCCTGCCTTTGGCTTCCCATTCTTTCTTCAAATTAAATAAGTGTCTGCTGTTGCCCCACTGCATGCATACTAAAATTGCTGTAAGATTAATCAGGAAAAACTATATCACTATGATATTGATTAATGTAACTGGGACATGGCTTGTGATGAATCACTAAATGAAATATCCATGTAAAAGAAAGAGATAAAGGTAAGAAAAAAGGTGAAGAAAAGAAACTCCTGTAGCAAAAACATGTCAGCAAATCCTGCATCGGTTCAATTCATGGCTCTAGCTGTGGAGAGACACTACCAGCACAAAGGACTTCATCAAGACAGGAAAAGGTATGTGTGTGTGTGTGTGTGTGTGTATGTGTGTGTGTGCATTTACATAGTGACTGACTGATCCACAGTGCTTTTAATTAGGCTACTAATTTAGAGTATGAAGGTCGAAGTTGCCAAAATCCTAGGGTTAGGGTTATAAATCCTGTTGGAAGCCACAAAAACATTGTGCAAGTGGAGTGGGAAGTTGTACATTCTTCTTTGTGGTCTTAAGTATGAAGTTCACGGGACAAAGAAAGGTCATATTCATTAATGTGAAGGTGCAATGGTAAACTGTGGTAAAGTGTAAACAGTATTATATCCACATCTCTAGTTGAGACCAATTATCAATACACAGATCAGGATAGCAGTACTGCCATTTCTATTGTAACTTAATGTAACTGAATATTAATAAATTTGTATTATTTGGTAATTAGTAGGGGTATAACCATACATTGTGACATGCATTGCAATTTACATCATGGAAATCAGATTTCCATTAATTATGCATGTAGTGCAACATGTTATGCCCTGGCCTAGGGATACCGGGCATAGCATAAAAAATGGCTTCCCCTTTGCTTCTCCCACGCTCAAAAATGACGATTACTCCAACTTGCAGTCCAAGAGATTAATTTATTCCAAATGCCCAGGGTAAACAACGTTGGAGTGAGCACAGCCAAAATAATAAACAAAACCCACTAGGATAACCCCCCCAAACTCGTCCCTCGGCATGGCAAGGTCAGGTTGGGAGATGAAAGGTGAAGCTCCTGCTTTCTCAGCCAGCATCGTTTTAAAATGGTGCCTCTTCAGTCTTCCATCCAATCAGCAATCTACAACTCCAAACACACAAACAGCACCACCCGGAGGCGGGGAGGACAAATAACACCACACAACAACCCAATATTATTCATAATACTCAGGCTTGTAACACCCCTCCACCTAAGGTCAAACATTTCTCATAAAGAAATGTTTGATTCTTAACACCCAACACACGACAATGCATCAGCCACCAGATTATCCGTTCCCTTCAAATTACGAATCTCAGTGTTAAAATCTTGTAGGAGCAAAGACCAACACATAAGGCGTTGATTCTTATTGCGCATACGAGATAAAAACAAGAGGGGATTGTGGTCTGAGTACACTAAAATTGGGGTAGAACTGGAGCTCACAAACTTCAAAATTCTGTAGAGCCAGAAGTAATGCTAGTGCTTCTTTCTCGATCGTACTATAGTGCATTTGATCTTTATAAATTTTTTTAGAGAAATAGCACACAGGATGGTCAATCCCATTAATATCTTCTTGTAACAAGACAGCATGGGCACCATAAGAACTGGCATCCACTTCCAATTTAAAAGGACGAGAAAAGTCAGGAGCAGTCAATACAGGGGCACTACAAAAAAGAGCCTTCACAGATTCAAAAGATTCCTTACATTCGGGGGACCACATAAAAGGACGAGAGGAACTGATTAAATCTGTTAAAGGCACAACCACCGAATTCACATTTTGATAGATTAAGGGTCAAACAAGCATCTCTCAAGCGACTAAATACTTCACGCAAGGTACTCATGTGCGTAGCCCACGTCTCGGAATAAATTACAATATCATCTAGATAGGCATCGCAGTTTTTAACACCGGCAAGAACGATCCCCATTAATCTCTGGAATGTTGCTGGAGCATTTTGTAATCCAAATGGCATTACTGTATATTGGAGGAAATAATCAGGTGTAACGAACGCAGAGATTTCAGAGGTACGTGAAGATAGTGGCACTTCCCAATAGCCTGTCAACAGATCCAATTTTGTGACATACTTGGCTGAACCTATGCTGTTCAGACATACTTGGCTGAACCTACACAAGGGAAATGAATCTGGTTAAGAAATGGCATTCACCTTACAATAATCAGTACAAAAATGAAAAGTTTGATCAGACTTAGGAATTAAAATGGAAGGTGAACTCCACGGGCTGGAACTAGGCACAGCAAATCCATTTTCTAAAAGGTATTCAACTTCACTTTTCATGGCTTCTCATTTCGTAGGATTAACGCGATATGCATGTTGTTTTATTGGTGTGTGGGTTCCCACATCTACATCATGCTCAAGAACATTAGTTTGAGTAGGTTTATCACCAAAAAGGGCTATATAATCATGAATGAGTTTACAAATTTAAAGTTTTTCTGCTGGCAAATACAACAAATCTTCTTCCAACCGATCCAAAATTTTGGAATTTTCCAGCTGTGCACATGGAACCGAACCGGGCGGCTCTCACAAATCATCCTCCACACCAGTTGTTTGTGACACCACTGTCGCTATAGGGGCAATGCTTTGAACTGAATTTACAGCTGCATCTGAGTGGTTACAAGCTACATACCTTTTCAGCATGTTAATGTGACATATACAAGCCTTTTTTTCCTAGCTGGCGTACGGATGATGTAATCCGTTTCATTCACTTTTCGCTCCACCTCATATGGGCCACAAAACTTGGCTTGTAAACTAGAGCCAATCACAGGTAACAGGACTAACACCTGTTCGCCGGGCTGAAACTGACGATGGAGAGCTTTCTTGTCTTATTGTTGTTTCATTTTAATTTGTATGGTAGTGAGAGTCTCTCATGCCAGTGCACAAGCAGTATG
Source organism: Parauchenoglanis punctatus (assembly GCA_030068025.1). Lineage (NCBI taxonomy): Eukaryota > Metazoa > Chordata > Actinopteri > Siluriformes > Auchenoglanididae > Parauchenoglanis > Parauchenoglanis punctatus. The sequence goes on along the minus strand of JAQQZU010025260.1, from coordinate 6,757 downwards.
TATCCTTTCTCGGAAGGAGCTCATATAGTCTCACAGATTGCGGGTAGGGCTAAGCTTGTCTGCTAACCATCTCTCTTGCAACATTCCCAATGGACCTCGAACAGTATGCCCAAAAACCAACTCCGCCAGACTAAAACCAAGTGACTCCTGAACAGTTTTGTGAATGGCAAAAATCAACAGTGGTAGACCCTTGTCCCACTCTGTTTGATTCAACGCAATATTTTTGAAGCATGGCTTTGAGTGTTTGGTGAACTCTCTCCAGTGCACCCTGGCTTTCCGGGTGATACGCACTGGATACTTGATGCTTTACGGATAATTCGGACATTAACTGCACAAAAACTTTCGACATAAAATTTGACCCTTGGTCCTTTGGATATGCTTCGGCAACCCGAATAACGAGAAGAATTTAATCAAATCTTTCACTACAGTTTTAACCTTGAGACTTCAGGAAAGCGTGTAGCGACACTGTAGTATCCTTACTGACTTGGGTATAAAATAACCTGCAGTAATGATCCACTCCTGTAGGGGGTACAGTTGACTCTGAAGTGTTCAGACTATGTATAAGAGTAGCTAAGAGAATGCCGAAGTAGAAGAAGCCTGTAAGCCATGTGCAAGTGCAATAAACTGCAAACTGATTGTTTAGTGTGATACCTCTTTATTTCGGCCACGTTATCACAGACACACATAATAAGCACGTACTGTATTGTTGACTAGATTTAGGCAAAGATCCAACACAATCCAATGCTCAAATGGTTTGCCAATGACTGGAATAGGCTGTAAAGGAGCTACAGGAATAACCTGATTTGGTTTTCCATTTATTTGACAAGTATGACAAGATTGACAAAGGTAACTACATCAGTTTTTAATCCTGGCCAAAAGAAATACTTAAGTATTCGGTAATACGTCTTCTTAATCCCCGAATGACCAAACAAATTATGATCATGGGCTAAACTCAACACTTGTAGACGACAATCTTTAGGTATGACCACTTGTGTGATTACATCACGCTCCTTCCCAGACGTTGGACACCATTTCCACATTAAAATCCCATCTTCAAAAAGATAAGTGACAAGAGATGTACCTTGTTTTTGTTTGTGTGCCGCGGAATGACAGGTAGTTAATGTTGTTTCTCCCACACTCAAAAATGACCATTACTCCAACTTGCAGTCCAAGAGATTAATTTATTCCAAATGCCCAGGGTAAACAACGTCGGGGTGAGCACAGCCAAAATAATAAACAAAACCCACTAGGATAACCCCCCTAGTGCACTAGGATGCACAACAGTTTGTTTAATCTTTACCCAGTCACCTACCATACTACATCATCAATAGGCTTACTGTCAAAGCAGTTGCCATCCATTTCCAGTCAGTTGAAAACATTACATTTTTAAAGTGTAAAATTACATCTATGTTCGCTATCACAGTAATATCTAGTATGGTATATAGCTTATCTTACATATATGCCCTGCAGTGAGTAGTATAGGCCTACTTTGTCTGCTATTGTTTTGGAAAATGTTGTAGGATTTAAAAGTAAATTTTAAATTACCATTCTGAAACAGCTATAATTGAAACCACAGTGGCTGGAAGAATCCCACACAAGCACAGGGAAAACATACAAACTCTGCAAAGAAATGCCCAGTCAGCTACAAGGTTTGAACCCAGAACCTTCTTACTGTGAGTGCTACCGATTACACCACCATGGCAGTGTGTGCTGTATATCAAATCATGAAAGTAGTGTATCGTTACACGCCTAATAATTAGTTCTAAACACGTACCAGTAACCCTACTAATACAAATAGGAAAGCTTTCTTGAATAGGACATTTGAGTGGGCATGAAGTTTATCAACTTCATAAAAGTTAAGGTATATATTTTTTTATGTAAAACGTGGTTTGCTCCAATAGCTTTATCTAAACATTAGTCTGCTATAATGAGCTTCAAAATACAACCATATTTCTACCATGTTCCTGTACATATGTACCCAAAATTAACAAAAAATATATATATTTTTGTTTACAGAGCTACAGCTCCACTTAGTCCATGCAGATCAAACAGTGTGCACAGGGCATTATTTATGGACAACTGGCCAATCACACACATATGTGCTTGTTGAACATCACATTCAGATTTAGTCCCATCTTGCTGTTATAATAACTTCTAGTCTTCTCTGAGTGCTTTCCACTAGATTTTGAGTATTACTGAAGTCAAAAGCATTAATGATGTCAGTCACTGATGCTGGGTGAGAAGTCCTGACCCACAGTCAGCATGTCAAGTTCATACCAAAAGTGGGGCTGTGGGTTGAGGTCAGGGCTCTGTGCAGGCCAATTAAGTTCTTCAAAACAAAACTTGGCAAACCATGCTTTTAAAATCCTTGCTTTGTGCACAGGGGCATTGTCATGCTAGAACAGGTTTGGGTTCCTTAGTTCCAGTGAAGGGAAATCTTAATGCTACAGCATATACAGACTTTCTATGTAATTGTGTGCTTCCACCTTTGTGGCAACATTTTGGGAAAGTCCCACATATACAGTGGATATAAAAAGGCTACAGATTCATGTTAAAATGGCAGGCATGTGCGAAGTAAAATAATAATAAGATTAATCATGTCAGAACTTTTTCCACCCTCAATGTTAAATTACAATGTATAAAAACTTAGTAAAATACAATCAGAAACATTGTAAGGAAAAATGGGGGAAAATGGCAATAACTTGGTTGCATAAATGCTCACAGAATGAACCAATCACCTTCCATCCCATGTTCAAAAGTAATTTTCATACAGTTGTCATCAAGGAAATTATTATGATAAACCCTAAATAAGGACCAGCTGTTTCTGGTAAGATTTTCTTGGCATCTTGGTTTCATCTGATTGCTGAAACCATAACCCACAAAGAGTTAACAAAGCATGTATGGTATCTCACTTGTCAAAAGTTTTCAACCAGCAGAGGGGTGTAAAAGAATTTCCAAAATGTTTGATGTACCATAGAGCACCTTAAGGCCATCATTAACAATAGGAAAAAAATAGGGCACCACAGCAACATTACCAAGGACAGGACGTCGCTCCAAAATTTACAAAAGGCTGCCAAAAGACCTAGGGTTAGAGTAACATTAAATGAGCAGCAGGAATACCTGATAAGTACTGATTACTCACTGTGACAACAGTCTCATATTTTTCACATGTCACATGTGGTACGGTGGCTAGACAGACGCCCTTTCTTACAAAATGTAGATGCAAGCCCAACTAAATTACTCCAAACCATGTAGCAAAATGTGTTATAGTCTGATGAGACCAAGTCCAAAAGTTTTAATAATACAGTAATTCCACATGGTACGTTCAGTGCAAAAAAGCACAAAAACATCAAAAATAACACCATGCTCAAGATGAAGCTTTGTGGTGGATGCCATTCATCAGCCAAAACTGGGGCTTTAATCAAGGTGGAGGGGATCATGAAAAGCTTCAAAATACCAGTTGATTTTAGTGCAAAATATTCAGGCATCTGCTAGTAAACTAAAGATTAAGAGGAATTCAGCAACACAATGACCAAAGGCATATATCTATCTCAAAAAAGGACTGGCTTAACCAAAAGAAGATCAATGTTTTTGAGTGGCCTAGCCAGAGCCCCGGCCTGACACCAACTAAAAATCTGTGGAGTGACCAGAGGCGGGCCACTGTGTGAGGAAATGTCTCACATATTTGAAATATGTTGAATGTTTTTGCAAGAAAGAGTGGGAAAATATTGCCAAGTTAAGATATTCAACATTGATAGACTCTCACCACAAACACTGAGTGGTGTAATAAAACCAAAAAGTGCCTCAACAAAATATTAGGTTAGGGGAGTGGACACCTACACATCTCAATTATTTTATGTGTTTTATTTTACTTTTTTCCATAAATTTTTTTTTTGTTTCCTGATTTCCTGATTGTTTTTCATGTTATTTGTTTATTTTCCAATTTCACATTAATGGTGGATAAAGATCTGACATGATTTGTATCATCATGCATCATAGTTTTTTATTATTATTATTAATATTATTATTATTATTATTTTTATTTTTTTTTATTTCATTTATTTATTTTTTTTTTACTTCACAAAAACCTGCTATTTTAACAGGAGTGTGTAAATAGTAAGTGTGAATGTCACGTGTCTACATACTTTGGCAATATAATGTAGTTTTCTAGCTTAATTAGTCACATTAAATAGAAAGCTTTCCAGAAAGGTTTGCAAGGCATCTGGTTCAGACCAATTATTAACCTGTTGCATTGACTTTAGCAGGAGTTCATCATATCACATGAATGAGTTACAATTGGGACAGGTCAAAAATGCATGACCAAACTAGCTAGCTAGCTAGCTAGATAGAGAGATACTTTATTAATCTCTCGGGAAGGTTCCTCCTGGAAATTAAATTTCCAGCAGCAGAACACCGACAAACAGTTTTTACAAGAAATATATAATTTAAAATAAAAGAAAAAAAATCTAGAAAAATATAAAAAGAGAAAATAAGAAAAAATAAAATATAGCATATATATAAAATATAGCATATAGCAGTCACACAGAGACACAGTGGTAATAAATAGTTGTGGAAAGGTTATAAACAGAGTATGAAAAGTTCTACATGTGTAGCATAGTATGGTAACAGTAATGATAGTAATGATAAATAATTATTGTAAAAAAATATATATAAATATAAATACTTTATACTGCAGTACTTCACACGAGATCTTGATAATATAAGTACCTAAATATATAATATATATGAATAGATATAATCTATATACAGATATACAATATATATATACAGATATACAATATAATAATACTAGTAATATATACTAGTAATTGTAGTAGTAATATTAATATAATAAAGTAATAACATATAATAATATAATAACAGGCCAAAGACATACAGATTAGGTCAACTGGCTACTCTAAATTGCCCATAGGTGTGAATGCGAGCATGTGTGGTTGTTTGTCTCTGTTGGCCCTGTGGTGGACTGGCGACCTGCCCAGGGTGTATCCCGCCTCTCGCCCGAAGATGCTGGGATTGGCTCCAGCATCCCTGCTACCCATATGGATAAAGCGGTACAGATAATGGATGGATGGATGGAAATCAGTAAGTAATTGAATAGGTAGTTGAATTATTGCACAGTCATGTGGTTTATTGCACAGTCATGCTTAGTTGTCCGGTTTATGTTTGGTCAGACTCATTGTTCCTGTTCCTCCCCATCCTCCTCTGTCTGCACTTTCCCCAGTCATAGACTGAGGTTGAAGACTCGTTGTAGCAGCTCCCCGATTTCAGCAGCGCAAGTCTTCAGCAGCCGAGGACACACCTTGTCTGGGCCTGCTGCCTTCCTGGGGCGAAGCTTACTCAGCTGTCCCCTGACCTGGTCTGCTGTGACACTGAGAGGGGATTGGAAGAAGGAGGAGGAGGAAGAGGAGAGAAAGAACAAATTTTTCTTCCACAAAATGATGTATTCGGGGAAAGTGAAAAGGCATATTTGCATAAGCCAGACTTTCATCCATCAGACAAAATCCTGCTAGTGCAGAAAGATAAAATTGTGAGGCCATAGGTATTTGAGTCTGTATCTTCAGCTGACAGTAGAAGTACATACCTGAATAGTGAGGCTAAGCTTGTGACCTCTGTGAGCATCTCCATCAGTACCTCTGAATGTCCTGAAGACTGTCAGGCCTTTTAGTGGCAGAAAAAGATTCTGTATTTTATTAGAAGTGTCTGGACAAAGAAGAATTTTTTTCTTTAAGTGTTTAGTACAAATGAATCATCAACAGTGTATCCAAAGACATAAGCTAACGAGTTAAAAAAAAAAGGTCAGTTTTGATTTCAGTCTTTAATGGTTTAGCATGCCATAAATCAACCTTTAGAAAAGCCAGAGTACCTGCATTAAAGGAAAAATCCAACTTGAATGTCTTGCATATTGATCTTTATGATTTTATTATGTGATCAGTCGCATTCCATGATTTATTTCGTAGTGAAATTTGGAGTTGATGTTTTAGTTAAAAACTTCTTTCATTAATAAGTTGGTTTATTTCCATTTTGTTTAACAGTGCCTTATTGTCTGGATGTTCCAGTAGGTGCATAATTATGCTTCAGTTAGTCCAGAATGCAGCAGTAAGAGTCCTTACTAGAACAAGAAGATATGAGCACATCACCCCTTTCTTATCTACACTGCATTAGCTCCCAATCAAATTTCACATTGATTATAAAGTAATACTATTGACCTATAAAGTACTGGATGGTCTCATGCCATAGTACCTGAGTGAACATCTGATCTTTTATGATCTGCTCCACCTACTTAGAATACTTCTCTTGCAAAGTCCCACAGTTATGGGACAGCCTTCCAATTAGGCTAACAATCCTTTTGTTAATAGCTTTTTATTGAGTGAAAGAGCAGATCTGGAGGCTTCTGGGTGGAGTTCTCAACACTTGGAAACCATTCATTCCTGCTGAGGATGGTCCCATATGAACAACCTGAACATGAACTTGGAAACTGTGAAAATGGCATTTGACTGCTGTTAACACAAATGGTTCCACTGCAATGGCTTAAGCCTACAATTGCCATGATAACTATAGGACTTCACTTATCTTGCTCTCAAGCCCCCATCAGTGAATCAGTTGAAAACTTCAACAAAATAGATGTCATGTTAAAACTACAGTGAATTTCATGCTACACAATTGAACCTTTTGACCATATAACACACAATTATAAAGGGATTTACTTCTAATCATGCTATCCAGTGGCACCCAAATG